>CAAKHB010007048.1:264072-291147 GCA_901007665.1 Aeoliscus strigatus
GACAGTAGTGACAAAATGCTATGTTCCTGTGGCCATACACACACACACACACACACACACACACACACACACACACACACACACACACACACACACACACACACACACACACACACACACACACACACACACACACACACACACACACAAAGAATGATCTGTGTATCTCTGTAATACTTTGGATACCCCCACTGGGTATGACTGACCACCTGCTACTCCAACATACAAATGCACATACGTGAACACATGTCCTCACACACACACACACACACACACACACAAGTCAGTGATAGTATAGTACCGTTATCTTGTGAGCACACTGATGCTCAGATTATATAAACTGAATTAAATGTTTTGTATAGTACCGAAAAAAAGCATCAAAAATCAAAATAAACATTTCAGCAATATTTTTAAAGTGATCAAAACTTACTCTTCAAGAGCATTTGCATTTCCAATATTTCAAAATGAGATGGCCTTGCCTATGAACAAGACATAATTAACTTACCGGTACTTCTAGTTGAATGTGTGTGTGTGTGTGTTATCACCTTAGAATTGTCCTCGAGGTCTTTGTTGTTGAGCAGCGCGTGGTTGGTCCTGAACACAATCCAGTCAAACAGTGCACTGTACAATGACTTGGCCATGGAGTCCCTCACCGTGCCGGCCTACACACAAACACACACGCACACGGAACATGTGAATGTCTGCATAATTAAAAACACATGCATTTCTTAATGTAACAACACAAGACTTGAACTCATGATCACCAGAACGGGTGAAAAAGCTGCCATCCATGTGTGCTAGCGTCTGTCACCAACATGTCTGCGAACGTGTCAGTTAGCGCCACACCACCTGGCTGATATCACACTTTCATTTCAATATCAGTTCATTCATTTAACTCACCACACAGCAACAGTGGTGAATGGAAAATCATAAAGGAATAGGCTCTACAAATTGGGAGACACAGTCACATTTGTTTTCTTGCCAAGAATGAGACAGACAATGACACAATACACATTACATCTGAATGTGAGGGTTGGCTTAGCTTAGCTTGATGACAAAACAGACTTTTGTGTTAAGTAAAGGAATGAAAAATCCCTTTCTGAAGCTCTAATTTTCTTCTAATGTGCAAAAATATCAACACATGTTAAAAATGAAAATAAAAGAAATTAAGAAGAAATTAATCTTTGACAAATCTATGACAAACAAGTGCAATTTCAGACGACTACTATTATTTTTATACAGTTTATACACAAACCACTTTGTGTTTAAACAGCTAACATAGAAGGTATTCATGCTCCCAGACTGCTTCCAAATTACTGTTCTTATGTTTATTAGAGTAGAGAATGTTTTAGGTGTTTGTAAAAGAATAAAGTGACTCCAGACCTGCAGGTCACAACTTTTATGGATCACTTGTTTTTATACGCAAAAAAACAAAACACTGCCAAGAGGAGCAATTATTTTGCCTTTAAGTGCAACCACACGTTTTTCCTTATTCCTGATTAAAGGAATGCGACGCTTATGTAAACAACATTAAAAGAAACTTGGACGCTGAGTAGCACTGGCTGACATTCTTTGGCAGCTCGGTGTGTTATGTTAGAGTGGGGTGTGGAACGTGACAAAAGGCACGTGCTCAAAACAGCACTAGGTCAAATACTTTGGTGATTGACATTGCAAAATAGCAAAGCATTACAGAATTTAGTCTTGTCTGAACAATGTCAGCTCCATTTAGAGAATATTTCATTGAGCAGAAAACTGGACTGAATTGGGTGACCAACATCTGTGATGAAGGAAAATCGTGCAAGTTACTTTAAATGCTTCAGACCTCCAGTATCGCTGGATTCACTGCTCCACTTTAACAAACACTGTAATGTCAAGCGTTGCACGTGTGATGTAAGACTTCTCTAATACTACAGAGACGCTGCCTGTACTTTACGTTAACCACAAATCATATTTCATACTTATTTCACGCTGGTTGTCAGAAAAATAACGTTGGTTGCTCCAACAATATATGCTGTCAATTCAAAATGTCATGTGTGAAATCTGTAAATATGACACAGCTGTCTTTTGTTGATTTTAAATTTGGTTGCATTGAGCTTATACTCATGTGGTCATTAAACCTAACATTTTACTTCCACATTAGGGAAGCCTGGCTCTGAGGTACAAAGAGTCCAAGTATTTGCTTGGAGATGTTGGTCTAAAGCTTCCAGACTGCACAGGGACATATAACATGAATAAATCTACTTGACAGAAGTCACATATATAACAACAACTTTAACGTCCATAGTGCCGTCCCGATCAAAGCCTGGTGAGGATCCAGGGACGATCCAGACACCAGTTTGATGAGGCCACATGCAGCCAGCTGCTGTGATGAAGCAAAACTGCACTTTCAAAGCTGCTTCTTCAGTTTTGCATTATTGATTCTCTATTTTTAGATGCTGTGCCTGTGATGCTGCTGCTTCCTCGAAGTTGCATAAGAATGTTATCAATAATTCAGATCACGATTGCTGTGGTTGAAGAGAAACTAAGGGAACTGGCAGACGTGATGCAAACATTTGACGTGCTCGCCGAGTACACATTGTCTCTGCGCTTGCCATGTCATTTAATTATTCATCACAATGGCGAGGGAACAAGGGTGAATCTAAATGGGTTGAAAATGATTTTAATAGAGTGACTAGACGAGAGACTAACCCAAGTGACAAAATTATCAGGATTTCATTACTGACTTTTGTAAAATGTCATTATTTCAGTAGTGTTTGTCATTATGTGAGGGTCAAAGGGTGATCTGACTAAGAACTTCTACCAAAACTGGATGTGTGATGTGATTCTATTCACAGTGTGTCAATTTACATGTTAAATAACAATCCATTCAGTTATTTTGTGTATCAGGGAACATGTAAATACCTGTGTGAGGTTTCTTTTAAGAAAGCAGCCTCTCTTGTATGAATGTGCCTGTGTATTATATGGATGTACCACATCACATCCCCTTTGCTGTGCTAAATTGAAAGGAAGAAGCACCCTGTTTGCTTTTTGGGATATTTATATGGTATTTTTTAGGCCCATGATTCTACTAGATAATTTATTCACAGTGCGCAAACGCAAGACAGTGTAATGACAATAAACACTCAACAACATATTATGTAAGAGATCTCTCTCTCTCTCACTTTTCTTACAGGTACATGAACAAAGACGGTAGTTGCTCTAAGGGACAAATATAAACAAAAGGCTCTATCTCTGTAGGGATCCTTTTTATGCTTTCACATACATATAAAACAATCTGAGCATGTCAATAGTAAAAACAAGTACTTATAGTGGAAGAACCTTAATGTGTGAAACAAAAGTTGGAAGTATAGCGTCAAGATGGTGGAGGATGTCCTCTGTCCGATCCGGGCTCTGTCGGATGCATACTGTAGGTCCATTCTTTCCTTGTTGTGACTGATGTACCAATCTCAGCATTAGCAGCATTACCAGCATTAGGATATGGACTTATTCCCTTTTTACCAACTATACGAATATCTATGTTGATAAAATGTGTGAATATTCTTTTATCTTTGAATGACTCAAATAAACAATAACAAAAATAGTACAAAATTCTGACTTCTATGGGCTACCAAGCACAACAGAAAGAAATAACATGAAGTCACATTGAAACAACTTACTTGCAACAAATTAAGTCCAATTTGGACTTAATTCCTACATCACTCATCCATACAAATAAGGAACATTTTTTTCCTGAAGTGAAAGCAGGTCCAAACTCTGCTCTGCAGGTGACGTAGGTCAAATGTCTCACCCTAATGTCCTCATCTATCCATGCTGGATGAGACAGCTGCCGAACACAGGTTCGAAAGCTTTCTTGTCCAAGGAGGAAGAACCCATTTCTGAGAGAAAACAGTAACGTTTGGCAGGTTCTTTTTTTCCTCGTACGTCCTTTGTATAAAACAGGCATATTATGGATTCCACAGGAGACCTCGAGTCACTGACTCAGCCCTCATCAGATCAACACAGTGATACACTTTGGTTGTAACTGTGGTGTGTGCCGGTTGCCTGTTCTAGTATGTTTGATTTGAGCTGTAGATTCTACGAGAGGCAGACTGTTTTTGAGGATAGTTAGTTCGTTTCTAGGGAGTTTTCATTTAAGCGTTGAGAACCGAACAGTGATGGTTTAGGTGAATTCTGAGGTATGTATATGGTGGACACCTTCACCTCCCACATAGATGCCATTATTACCAGTGCCAAGACATACAGTAGGTGCATTTTTTTGCCATGAATGTTTTTAACTGAAATGTATTGTAACTAAATAGATCTAATGACAAAAATGTAATCAAATTACAAATTATTGTCATATTACTTCGTCAAGTATCATCCCCAACACCAATACAATACAACTGACCTTCCTGGATTGGATGACCTTCATTAACAATGTCTAGATTGTTTTTCCTCCTGCTGCTAGGTCACTCTGATGGTAGGGCACATATTCAACACTTACAGATAAAACATGATACTCTTCTGGTCTTGAAGCAGACACGTAGGGATGTTCTTGATTCTACATGTGTTTCCACATGTATCATATCTGTAAATACAGATTTTAACAGATCTGAAGGCCTCACTCTGTCCTGGCTTTGCCTGAAGCTACCCTGTAATATCTCAACAGGGACCCCAGAGTAGGGTTCATTACAGCAGCATCCCTCGTGCTGGATTACTCATCTGTTCATATTGTATGTTAGGCAGCACGTCTACAAATGGAGTATGAAATGTCCAATATGTGCTGTGTGTCTGACTGACGGAGAGTGAGGGATAGACAGAGACAAACAGACAACCCTGGGATCTGGTTTCTGGCCTCTGTACTGTATATTCCAGTGGAGGTTGCACATTCCTGAGACAAGACCACATGACTGAAGGGATAGTGGTTGTGTGAGCAGCTGTTGGGGGGGAGTCTATGTGTACCGTTTCCTTCCTCAAACAAAACACTCTGCAGCCACAAGCAAAAAGCAGGAAAATTGAAATGCAATCAAATACTTGTGGACACCAATGCAGCATTCACAAGTACTATGATGAATCTATCTCTAAGTCTAACATAACCAAGGATATTTATATCAGCAAAAAAAAATTGCACAGTGTTTGATATGATGGGAAACAGGAAGTCACAGGAGAAAAAAATAAACTGAAGAAGCAGCTGCAGGCCAGAGGGAGTACCACAAGAAACTCCCCGCACAGGCTCCAAAGCACACACGTGCTCTGATGCACTTTCTTCAGTCAGACTTTATGGTGCGCAAGTGATCACATGCAAATAAAATATAAAACAATATGACAATCTGATTCACTGAATATTATAAACACATCTTGTGGGTCACAATGTAATACAGTATGGTGTGTGTGTGTGTGTGTGTGTGTGTGTGTGTGTGTGTGTGTGTGTGTGTCATGAAGAAAATTTCACCTCTGAAAGCTTGTAGGGCACAATAAGCCTCTCTCCAACTGTCACTGTCTTCCTGGTTGTCAGCGCCTCAAGCAGCATCTCCTCTTTCACCTTGAAGAGGAAAACAGGTCAGCATCAGGTCAGATTGTGAATAAAGAGACACAGCTCACGTATGCTACTGATGTGTAGTATGAGGTAAACAACAATAAATATATATTTATGATCTCTTCTACACAATCTCAGTATGTACAATGAAACTCTGCTCTCTGACGACAGAGAAAAAAAAAGTGTATTTTCATAAAGGTTTGGTTAGGAAGCTTAAGAAATTGCACCCAATGTGCTTATCCTAATGTGGGTGACTGAAATGATTCAGACAGTGAAAATATCAATATGCATATTGCAGAAATACGGGTAACTATGCCCTGAATATTTGTGGTTATTAGGGCATTGTTTGTCATTTAACCAGCCTGGGTGGATTTTGAGATTTCTAAAAATCTGTTGAGTTAATCTGTAATCTGTTTATCGGATGCCAAAAATAAAGCGTATACAGTGATTAACTGATGACAAGTGAACCATTGTTCATGACAGTCATAATCACCCTGCTACTTCCAACTACCATTAAAGAGCTGTCAGGACACAGAGAGCATATATCCAGTCTGACAGTCCACTCTGTGGCTTTGCATGCAAGGACAGACTCTAAACTTGGCCCCAGACAATCCACTGATGACAGGGCCACACTGGGAGAAGCAGATGTCACCGCACACATCTCTTACATGTACAGGGATTATGAGAGTGGACTGAACAGCTGCTGCTGAGATCACAAGTGTGTGTCTATGTGTGTATGTGCATGCGTGTACATGTGTGGGCATGTCTTTGTGTGCCAGCATGATGGGGGAGCAATGGTGTTAATGTTATTTTTAATACTATTATGGATCTATTTTTGTCTGATGCCGCCTTTTGTGTGTGTGCATGCATGCATGTGTGTTGGAAGGAGAGGGGGTGGTCTGGGGGTGTATATCAGACTTCATTTCACACTGCCTGGTAATCCTCTGACTGAGGGCAAAGCCTATTCTGCAGCCTGGTGATTGGTTTTTAGCTGATACATTTCCGTGTATTAGTTGCTTAGTAACTCAGAGGCTTTCTCCTTCATCCATGATCACAGCTTTATTACAGAAATACACAAGTTTTGGTACAAGTTTGTCAGCACTCATTTGGGGTCAAGTATTGTCAAATCCAAATTCTAAATAAATAAGCTCTATTTTTTATCAAAACAAAATGAAATGAAAACAATATGGTGGAGCCTAATCTGCTGCTATCAATTGACCAATTGTTGACCAATGTTCTGGTCCAATGCATTGACTGCCTTGTTTGGAAATTTGATGCACTCGTACTTCAAATTTCATGAATGCAAAAATGTGTATATAGTCAGAGTATCAGATCCTCAGGTATGAGGCTGATGGAATTCCAGCTCCTTCTTAACAACAGACAGTGATCAGGCTTTTGTAGTCTGGCCCCTTTACCTCCTGACCAGGGTGTGTGTTTGTTTGTTTGTTGATTTAATTTCATTCTATTTTATTCTCTGTATCCACATGTTATTCTCCCTGAGTGTCAAATAATATTTCTAGTGTCAAATAATATTCTGCTTCTGAATAATAATATTACTCAGAAGCATATTCATACTCACCTGTTTTATACTGCACAAGCTGACACCAAGCTCTCACCTAAAAGCCCACAGACTGAACAAGAGGTAAACCAAGAGGCAATTCCTGAAAATATTGTCTCTGTCGCATACAGTATGGGAACTATGTATCTTTGTTTTCTGGAAAAAAAACTGGGGAAAACAGCCTATATCGGAAGAAAAGTGGATGTTTCATTGGGTATTATGTCTGTAAGCTGCATGCAAACCAAAGTATATTTACTTTGCTGATGCCAGACATACTGAGTGTGTTCTGATTGTCTTCTGAGCTACATGATAGTCAAGGACATCACATTTTTTTCATGTCACACAAAATAATTGCATTGGGATCGATTTCTAGTTTGCACAGGAATGTTTCTGTTTAGCTCAAGTCAGTCAGCACCACCGCTCAGAGGTTCCCGTCTGTCAGGCTTCCATCAGCCCTCAGAGCTGGATTTACTCTTCCAGTTCCATATCCACAGGAAACAGGAACCACCAACCGGCCTCCTTCCCGTTCATGCATCAATTCACACTGACGGTGTGCAGCAACCCATTTGTCAGACTATGTTACATAAAAAGGTCCAGAAATAAGCATCATTAATAAAACACAAGTCCTCAGCACTTGTGAAGATTGCTGTCTGGTTTGTTCATCCATTTGTAATGAAGGCATCACGCAAATATAGTCATAACAGTAAGTAGTATAGCACTGTAAATCTTTTGTGTGTTATACATTCATGGATTAGACCAGTTGTTTTCTTCAATTTCTTATCAATTTTAATACCTGGTACAACTAAAGGTATATTTGTTTGGACAGACATACTGGTAACAATAAAAATTGCTCAAAGAGCTGCTATCTACCATTTTCCATGTGTTTTTTTTGGTTCGTTTTTTTGATAATAACCAAAATCACGTAATTTCTTATATCATTAGATATGGCATTGAACTGACAAAAACAGTGCTTTTATTCATTCCGTGTTTTCTCTTCTGTCTGTCACATGATACACACAGGAGTTGGTACCTGACTTTATAACCATTGCTTTTGATGACTGCATCCATGCGTCTGAGTGAGTAGTCAAATAAGTTTTTCAATAAATGTATTTATTACTATATCAAAATAAATAGTTCTGCTGCAAAACTAGTAAAGCAATTATTCAGGTAATACTGTTTTCTCAATAACTATCCCACATCATTCAGTTTTAGATTTAGAAAGTGGCATGATATCTGATGAATGCGTGAGATTTATTTATTTTGTCCCCATGTCTTTCTCTTTAAATGCAACTTCAAATTCTTCAGTTCTTCAAATTCAGCTTGTTCTTGTTTTCTCTCCTTCTCTTCAAGAATGCTTTAACAGTCCCCTCGGACGCATCGCCGGTGCCTCTGCACCAACTAACATCCAAATAAACTTGAACCTGAAACACTAACTAAGGGCATGTGGGCAACATGTGGCTCAGCTCACTGCCACTCGGACTTCTGGAGAGTCAGCGGCCAGTCGGGACGTTAAAAGGGAACCCTGGCAGGCTCCTCTCAGTCATAACATCCCTGCTGTGCTGTTGACAGGAGTCTCCGGCACACTTCAGACATTGTTTTGCCAGCGACTCAACATGCACATCCGGCTAATCGTTGCAGTTTGTCAGAGGGACTGGGAAGTGACACCGTCCCTCAGTCCCAAGGTAAATCAGAGCAGCATGTAAATGTTTGAACTGTCCTCACAATTCACAACAATGAGTGCGTACTTGAATTTGTATATGCAAGCGTAGTCTGCACACAAAACCCCCAATAAGGCTGTAAAACTGCTAGATTGTCTGTTGGAGTTTAAACATCATTTGAACGTGTGTGCTGCCGTGGAGAAAACTATTGTGATTGTGATGTGAAATCAGACAGGAGCCAAACAAAAACCTTGAGAACCAGACTCAGGGCAGGCTGCCATTTGCCTCAAACAGTC
This sequence comes from Aeoliscus strigatus, assembly GCA_901007665.1. Taxonomy (NCBI): domain Eukaryota; kingdom Metazoa; phylum Chordata; class Actinopteri; order Syngnathiformes; family Centriscidae; genus Aeoliscus; species Aeoliscus strigatus. The sequence continues at coordinate 273,100 of CAAKHB010007048.1, forward strand.
AAGCATGACCAAAAAGATACATATGAAGTACTTACAGGAGTCTCGAGGACATCTTTCAGCGGTTACTTGTGGGAAAACACGCCTACGTAACATTGTACCAGCACAAGTGGTCTGAAAATACTCCCTACACAAACAGTACTTTGTGGAAGTGCTGGGTGGTTCGATGGCTCTTGAAGCACCTCGTAGCTGACACTGTCACCACAAGCTGTGGTTGTATGCAAAGAACATTGAAAGGCTTTTCGTATGACCCACACATAAGTGGCAGTAGGAATTACCAATCGTTGCAGTCTGTCTTTTACATCCATATTGCTGTTTTTTCAGTTCACAAAGACCACGGAATTTTAGGAATCCCCAATGGGCATGTGCTGGAATAACTTGGGAAGATAAAGCAGTGAAGAAAGTATTTAGGAAGCAAAAACAAGCCCTGTGGTAAAGCCCTGCTCCAATTCTTCATTTTCATCTGTCCAAGTAGTAACAGTATTGCATTTCAGCACTGAGTCAGAACATATGCCAAGATGTGTAAAGTAACACATCTATTCTCAGATTTCACATACATGGTGCTTCTGTCAGGTTTTCAGAAGGAGGAGCAGTGTCAGTGTGTCTACCTATGCTGCTCACCTCTAGCAGCTCTGAGACGATGGGTAGAACCTCTGGGTTGCAGATGTCGATGGAATCATCCCTGTAGGTCTTCTTCTTGTAGCGGATGTTCCCCAGGTGGAGGATGGCCGACAGCAAGGAGAAAATCCTGACAGGAAATATATATATATCTATGATATCTTTACATTGTTTGGACTTCTCATACTTTGATCCAGTCCTTCCCTGCACATACTGGAGAGCCGCAAGGTGATTTTCATCAGATGGTCCCGTGATTCCAGTAAAGTAAATAAATATCTCTTTAAATATTCTTTGTGTTGACTATGTCAGTTTATTTACTAGATAAAACAGCACCACATCTGTTAAAATGTTCCTCGAGGTTTTATTGTCAGACTAAGACAATAAAACACTGAAGCTATTGACAAGCTGGGAGCATTTGTAAGAAATATGATTATTATTGACAGGACATATGATGGAAAAGGAACCCTTGCACAGTCATTTCTTTGTTTCAGCCTCCATACAGCTGCCATAACCGTAAACACATCTGCTGAGTTGGTAACATGTTCCCACAAAAATGTTCGGCGATAAATATTTGACGATTCATCCAACTTCAGATTTCTGATTCTGATCTCAGCAGACGATATAGTTGTGTTCATTTTTCACTGGCATATATATGACATAGCTCATCTTACTGTTTGCGTGTGGTGGGTAAGAAGCCAACCATCTCCATCGCCAGCTGCAGACGCTCAAAGTCGTGTTTCAGGTCCTCTCCTTCTACTGTGAAGCAGTCCTGCTGGTGTCAGGGCAGAAACACAGACAGAGACGGAGACATTAGTGTCACATTATTATTGATAGAAAGCATGCGAAGAGAAATAAAGGGCGTATGAACTGTGTCCTCTGTTCCCAGCATATCTAAATGCTGCTTGAGGCTGAGCTTGAGACAGACCACCGATAATGAAGACGTCCCACATTCACCTCTTATGCCTCACAAACTAGGCACTGGCCTCATCCAGCATGACGACATACAATACATCACTTCATGGCCAGCAATCTTGTGGAGTTTGCATGCTCTCCCCATGCTGTCCGCGTGGGTTCCCTCCGGGTACTCCGGCTTCTTCCCACCTCCAAAAGCCTGCTGAGGTTAACTGGTTACACCCGTTATGGCCCATAGGTACAGTATGTGTGTGTGTGTGTGTGTGTGTGTGTTTGTGTGTGTGAATGGATACATTAGTCATTTTGTTTTTCCAAAATAAAACAACTATAATGGTCCATGAAATGTGAATGTCATCTATCACGTATCTCATTTCATAAGATTACCACTGAATTCACAAAAAACTGATTTTCTAGTTTATGTTATAAACTGAAATTCATGTTAGATCACAAGCTTGTGTTTTTGATGACCCAAAAATGAGTCATCATGTTTTATCATTAATTGTCACAAGTATGTTGCTACAGAGCTGTGTTGTTAGTATTTTGCAATAAAGTGGAAAAAAAGAAAACACATATAATTTAATAGTGTTTTTTAAAATGCAAAGCAGGATGTTGCCTTAATGTTATGACAGGAAAACACTCTGTAAACCACTTTCCTGGGTAAACCTCATACAATGAACAAAACAAGTGCATTCCTGGGGAATTAAGGGACACTCATATAAAGTCAGTGAATATTTGAGGTCTTGATGGATGTGTTCATGCACAGCCACTGTGTGTGTGTGTGTGTGTGTGTGTGTGTGTCCATGCCCCCCTGGTCGGGCAGCATGTCTCGGTTCTGGCAGTGAGAATCTCTCAGGTTGTAATTAGCACATACCATAGAGATTGTCCAGCGGGAGAAACACTACAACCCATAATCCACACTCCGGCTCTGTCTCGTCTTCACTCGAACATCCACCACTTCTCCTTCTCTCCATTGTTTTACTTTGGCTCATAACTAGCCCTGAACATCAGAGCCAACAATCAGTGGATTGCTCCACTGAGCTTCTCTGATTGCAACAACAGGGTTTTGAGGCTTCTCGAGCTCTGGTGAGACCCAGCAAGGGCTCAACAAATTTCAAGGAAGTACAGAAAATAAAGAGATCAATCCATAATTTGGCCAATTATGGAGGGATAGTTTGGTTCAAACCCAAAGTCTTAACTATCATTGTTTCATTGGGAAAAATGAACAATGGATTCTTGAGTAAAGTAACTGGGAAACAATAGTGCTTATTCTAAACAAATAATCTTTTCCTCTTTATAAACTTTCTGCATTTGTTGAAATTGTAATCACACACCCGGTACAACACTTCTGCCGTTGGCTGACACTAACTTGAACACGGACTGCATATTGAGCTTTTTAGCAGACCACTCATGGATCTCAAGGTTTTCCTGTAACTTGCCATGATTTAATCCTATTTCATTGTCAAGGGACGCAGGTGAATGTGTGCCAAAAGGAGCATGCCATCCCATCCTTGGACATTCCACACAAACCAACACCATAGACACCCGAACACAAAATGTAAACCCACAACCACTGAGCTCAAGAGCCAAAAACCCAACAGCACACATGAACTGCAAGCATCCAAAAAATGTTTGGTCCTTGGGTTTGTTGGTCAAATGTTTTCTGCTCCAGACATTGTATTTGGAAAATCTGCGTACACTTGTCGCTGCTCAACACGCTGGGAGTCTCTGTTTACTGCTGTAGACTGGCCAGTGGCAGAGGTCAAAGGTTAAACAGGCCCATGGGGTTGGTCAGACGCTCTGACAGCTGTCAAGGGCTGTCGGGCTTTGTAAGAGAGTTGTGAAGATGGTGACATCACCCCTTAGACAGTGGGGTCACAAACTGATGAGGTCATTGACTGAGCCCTGAGAGAGACAGCCAGTCAGCAAACAGTGAGTGGATGGAAGAAGAAGAACACAGCTCAGAGCGAGGCCTCCAATTTACAGTTTGACTGGAATCAGACTGCTGGACAGACGTCACCTCACATCTGTTCCAAATATATAAGCAAGGTCGAACCCTACAACTGACAGATTCCCTCAACAAATGCACACAACACACCTTAAAGGCTTAACCTTAAAGATCAGCTATATAATATATATTCATAAAAAAAACTTAAGTTCTGATGAATTTTAACATCAGTTGTTGAAAATGCTAAAATCAGAGTCACATAATGTTCTGTTAGCAGTGAGTGAACCATGAAACACACACAACAAATCCCACTGACCAAACATTACACAGGATGACAGCAAGATTGAGATCAGACACACAGACACACAACATGGCCGGAACATTAAAAGGGAAGTATCAGAGTTTGAACCAGCTGAAACAAACATGAAGAAGAGAGGGATCATTTGCTTTGACAACTGCCATCACTGTTCTTCATGCCACTGATATATTCAGGATATGCCTTTATATCCAGGCTGTGTGTCCTGCCTGGTTTATCGTAGGCCCTGGACACTGCTTGGTTTGTTGAAATGAAACCAAACAAAGTCCAGCTGACTGAAGATTCGTTGTTATCTGATAGCCGGATTAGACTAAAACTAAGAGGTTGTTGTCATATTAGTTTAAACCAGCTTTTTAAATCTGTATCGCTCCAAAAGTCCAGTGGCTGTGAAATGGAAGCTTGTCATGTTAATCATTTGAATCAATGGCCATGGAATATATGTATTTTTCACACAAAAGTCACCTGACTTGATCCCCCTTGCTTGTTGCACAAAACACTGAAGTTTATGAATGAAAACAATGAACTTTAGAGTGGCAGTGTCTGTTAAATTGTTTTTAAGTGTTACGTCTGAACCTTCCCTTTTATGATGTCAGTTTCCAGGTTTGTACACCATCACCCACCACCTACAGTTGCGCATACAAAGCCAAAGGTTGGTTTAAAAGGATTCTTTTTTTGTTGTTGTTGTTGTATTTTACTTTTTGGTTTTTCATCTGTAGTAACGAGGATGTTCCATTTATGTTTTTAAAAATCTTATTGAAATGCATATTTTTTTTTTAATTTGAAACCAAGAAGATTGTAATCATTTTTGCTTTATTTTGTTGAAATTTTAATGAGATAAGGAACAAATGGCCTAAATTGACAATGTAATGACAAGTACTGAATAGAATAAACTAGACACAAAGGAATCCCTTTAAACACTATAGAGACAGTTGTTCACACAGCATGACCAGCCGACATCAGTCCAAGTCGTCTCCATCTTTATTTAAAAGCACGCATGACTGTGGACAGCCAAGACCGCAGAAATTGAACAAAACCATCGCTAAAAACCCAGTGCAGCACGACACACCCATGAGCACAGACGGACACAAACACCTTGTCATCCATAAAATACTGACCAGCTCGCTCTCATAGTAATTGTCCCAGTGGAGTTTGTGAGATTTCTTTGTCATCTGGAAGCAAGGCAGAGCGGGTTAAAGGAGGCATAAATCACACGATCAGAAACACACATTTTCACGTGTCTGACAAAAATTCACACATGCGGGTAATCTGTGAGCAGAACCTGACTCATCCTCACACATGAAAGCAGATGCACACATTTCCAGAGCTCTGCAATAATCAAAGCATGATGTCAGAGATGGAGGTAGATGTAAATGGTCTGGATTAAACAAATACACCCACTCAGGCTCAGGTTTCTACAAACAAATTTTTCATGGTACATTTTTTAATATAAATAATCACCAACTTCTCACATTTCTGCTATAATTTAAATTATCTAGGATAATTTCTTCCGCATATGTTGGTTTGTTTCCTGTCAGGCATTAATTATATACCCTTGTTGAGGGCTGGCCAATCCATTCCATGGCAAAAAAATGTTTGCTGCACAGTTTGCCCTAGATCCTCCTGCATTTTAATGTACTATTATGGTTAGTACTAATACAAATACAACTTGTATAATTTGTATATAGTGAGGATTCACCAGTGAAAAATGACAACGAGCCACAAACGAACACTGACAAAATTGGAAGGAGGAGAACATGTGTGTGCATGTGCGAATACACATGTGCACACAAACACGCGACTGACGGTGCCCTCAGCACAAGAGTTGTACCAGATTAACCCCAGTCGCTCTGTTGCCATGGAAACAGAGCTGCATAGTAACAGACAGCAGTGGATGGGGTGATTAAGAGGGGATGAGGGGGGAAAATTTTACTGTTTCGGTGGCGGGGGGGCACATATGAGATGAATTTAGATGTTTTTTGTTCTTTTTCTGTATTCCATCCAGTCTGCTGCCAAAGGAAGCGCCAATATGAATCCTCATCACACATCTGGTGCCAGCACACACAGATTCACAGTGAGATAAGCTCATGTAAAAAACACAACACACACACACTAGAGAGAAACACATTGGCAGGGTTGAAATGATTGAGGCAATTAGCACATGAGACTTGCTGTGAAGTGTTCCAGTTAAAATAAGTGAGTAAATCCACCAGAGAATGAAGGAAAATGGATAAAATGCGCAAATATCATCTTCTTTTTAGTAGCTGGATACATTTGACACCTGTATGGTCACACTATTATGTTAACTAAATTCCAACATGATGCGCTAACTGATGTGCTAGAAGTGTCAACAGAGGACGCACCTCATCCACAAGACAAACGCTCAGTAAGTTCGTTGTTGCAGCTGGAGAGTGCATACTATGCTCCCACATACTTAACACATGCAGCTTGGTTTGTAAATAAACATACAAATGCATGTTTTGAACTAATTTCCTGTTAGTGATTAATAAAATATTTTGGATTCTGATTTTGGGTGCACCGCTGTGTAGCTAATTGGAACATGACTTATTGAGAGCAATTGGCCAGCTGTGTTCACTGCACTGAGGTTTAAATGTTTGTACTTTAACACTTGAATCAAAAATAATTCTATAGTTATAGTTTCTAGTCCAAATCATAAGCAGCAATGGGAAAAGAACAAGCACAAATGTTGGTATGCAATGATTAAACACGACAAGGACAATAATAGCATAAAAAACATTTTGGAACATGAAGTTGGAATACAAGTGTTTTTGTGTGTGTGTGTGTGTGTGTGTGTGTGTGTGTGTGTGTGTGTGTATGAATGGACCTGGTTGAGGTAGTGGTACTCCTCGGGTTTGAGCAGGTGGAAGGACTTTCTTTCTTCTTCACTGGCTCCAGCCAACAGGTAGTAGAACACGTGGTAATTTCTACAGACACAAAAAGACAAGACAGAAAAGGATTCTCATTATTATTATTATCTCATTATCATTTCTCAGCTCAAACCTGACATGTGACAAATAACTGACACCGTGGGCCTCCTGTTTCAGCACAAACAAAGTGAGGACCTGTTATTAGATGTGACAAATGCTGAGATATGATCTGATTACTGCTGTAAACAAATTTGTTCTCATGGACATGTTGCCCTGATGGAGTAGGAGAAAGTCATAAAGTCTTGGGAGGATTTATGATAATAAAATGATGGTGAGGTGGAAGGATCAGAGTGATGGCTTGTGATAGATGTAACAACTCCATTGTGGAGTTGAATGATTTGACTTCTAATCAACATTTAGCCAGCGATCAAAATGTTAAAGTGAAACTTTTACATGAATTTCTTGCTGTATTTCTGTGTATTATAAATTTGATCTCAGTACAGTGCAGAGACATCAACCCAACAGGATCCCTGGTAAGTTCAGCTCGCTTCCATCCAGTGTTTTGCTTTGTTGTTCTCTGATGGGTTCATATAGAGACAACCTGTCAAGGAACAGTCCTAAGATTTAGTACGTAGTTTGTTGTGAGCTCGGAGCTGTGTGGGACGTCCTGTCTTTAGTTTCCACCCTATAAACATGGCCGCCAGCACCTCACCTCGCTCATCAGGTGAAACAGAAATCCCAGGCCGAGAGTTTGCAGGATTAGATTACCAGGGAGTTTTATACTGGTTAACAAAGCCTTTTTACTAGTAACATTGTCTTTTATCGCAGACAGACGAGTGATATGAGGCCACAAGAGTGTGTGTGCTTGCTGTCAGAGAGGAAAAATGATTTGGAAGAGTGTGCATACTGCTGAAGTCACCTGCATGCAACTGTAGGTACAGAATGAGCATGTTTCGACTGAAAAGAAACATGAAAAGAAATAAGTTCTAATTCAAATCAGGTAATAGTACAACAATATCTGTGACCAACACAGGAAGACACTTATATAGTCCATACTTCATATGTACTGGATTTATGCTCCGATGAGGAAATGGTGTCTATTACAATCTTGAATTTATTAGCCCAGGAACACAAGATATCTCTTGTGTTTATGACAACTTTATGATTTGAATGTATACATTAAATTATCCATGATGGCACCACATCACTTGGCTACATGAGATAAATCGTTTGACATTTCATGAACAGTGCTGTACACATCGGTTCCATTCACTTTTATTTGTACAACAACAACATCCCAATTACAATTGTCTTGATGGACTAGACAGTCCGCACACGACACCCTCTGTCCTTGGACCCTTAGTCAGGGTGAGGAACAACTGCCAAAAAAAAGCCTTTAAACAGGGAAAGGCAGAAACCTCAGGGAAACCCATGGAACCAGGGATGCCTCTGCCTGGGACGGACAGGCCAGTAATAGCTGCTGCATGAACACAAACATGCTGAGGTAGTACTAAATACATTGTACTGTATGCATGCGTACTGTAGTTAAAGTTAAAGTCTCATAAAATGAGTCAGACGAGTCACGGGCAAGTCAAAATTGTACAATAAAATGCAAAGAAATAAATTTTGTTCAGTTTCAGAGAAAGAAATATTTGGACAGATGTCTCTTCATACTGTACTGTACTACACTCTTCTTGGCTTTCATGGCCAATTCTCATCACCGATGGAGCTGCACATCAGTCCTCACAATATCTGGGATGTGTCAGCAAAACCAGGCTCAGCCACTTGTCTCACATCTTTTAGCAGTTCACACAAAGTCGTCCAGTACAGATCAAACGCTGATCATACAGCTTTCTGTAGCATTTGTTGAGCAAATGCCACAAAAGTGGAAAAATCAAGGCGAAAACTGCATAAGTGAGCTGACGTTACCAAATACTACGGTGAGTAAACCGACTACGTGGCAATGTGGCAGACACTTCTGTCAACCTGATGTCTATCATGGAGTCAGTCGTGATCTCAGCATCCCGTCATCTCCTCTCACCTCTCATTGTGCTCCTGGTAGACCAGACGGGATTTTTCCAGCAAGTATTTCTCCACATAGGCCCTGAAAACACACACACATCATCATATTTAATTCATTTGAGGTTACCACGTAAATAAAACGGGTCAGTGTGGACAGACTGATGTAAGTGTTAGAGCAAAAAAAGCAAGAAAAACGATGCGGTTTCCTATTCAGATTAGCTGCTCATATGTTGTGTAACTGCAACAGATCGACTACATGTGACATCTGCTCTGTCTCACAGAATCAATTTGATGCATAAAAAGACAGTTCCTGCAACAGAATGGAACAGTATTCATTGTGATTCATCATGAAAGTATGAGTATTTGTGTCTCACCCCCTGACAGTGCCGCTCTCCTGGTAGTTGACCTGGATGAACTTGCCAAAGCGACTCGAGTTGTTATTGTGCGCTGTCTTGGCGTTCCCAAAGGCCTAAGGAGTAAAAGGAAAGAGTGACAGTCTGGTTAATGAATCTGCACAGAAAGATTTGCAGGTATAGCAGCTTTCAAGAGGAAACAATCAGTATCAGTTAATCTGCACATTGTGTGTCATGAAATATATTGTCCCATTTGATAAAATGATTAGAACATCCTTTCAAAGAGAATTAGTTGTGAGTTTCTACTTTGCATGTTTACCCATGACCATTAAAGATGTATAAAATACAAGTCATCAGTAAAGAAGAGCCATTCTGATGTGGCAATAACACATATGAAGTGGAAAAACTGGATGGAGATGAAGAAGAGGAAGCATAAGAGAGGGGAGAGGAGAAGGGAAGAGAAAAGAGTTAAACAGATAGAGGAAGGGATAATGTGCAAAAGGAAAAATGGCCTGAGCAGATGAGGCTCAGAGGAGGACAGTTAAAAGGAGACGGAGGAGAAGAAGGAGGAGACATGATTGATGTCGGCCATGATGGAGATGTGAGAGGAGGAGGAGACCACAGGACTGAGTTTTGCGTGAGACATTCGAGAAAGAATTTACATACTTCAGCAGAGAGGAACCACGCTGTGTGAGTGAGGACAAAGAGAGAAGTTGTTGGATAATGGACTCGGGCTGCTAGGTGAATATTTAAATAACTGCATCATAAAAACTGCCAATGAAAGTAAAATCCTGCTCGTGAATTAGATGTGGAACTTCGAGATGATTCAAGCACAAAATACTCCTAATCTGACGCACATTTAACAAGACTAACCAGCTCACATTCTGCTTGTCTTCTTTTATATTTCAAATACATGTGAGTTTTTCCACATATCCTCTCTCCATTCTTTCATTCGTTTTGCATCCCCCAATTAATTCTGTTTCTATCCTAATGAATATGTCGAGTTTGACAGTTTCATCTTCTGTCCCCAATATTACCTGGACATAAAAGTCTATCTCTGGCATAATTGCCATGTAGTGAATGAACTCAGGAGTGCAGATTAGGAGGAAACTCAGAAACTGACCCACTGATGACAGCAAAAAGACAGACAAGGAGACAAGAAGATCACCAGTGTATCTGTGTGTTTGTGTTGGATGAGAGTGTGGTTCAGTAAATTACAGATGTGTGGATGCATGACATGGCAGTCTGTGCTGTCTGTGAGCAGCATGAGAGATTAATGAGCCAAGTAGCAGAGTGACAGGGTGATTTAGTGTTGAACACTGCCTGTTCAGCGCCTGCTGTGACCCCCAACAGGAAAAACACACACTGGGATGTGATGACTCTCAGAGTGTGTGGTGGAGTACTGAGCTCAGAAACCAACATTGATAGTAAAAAGAACAGTACAGGTTTTTTTTTTACTCCTGATCAGCAGGGGGTTATGATAAACATGAATTGTTTAAACGCAAAAATCATCTTTCCATTTCATGATGGTCTTAAAAATATTTAGTGTTTTTAAATTTCTCTCTTAAACATTCACCACTCATTCAGTCCTGCTCATAAGAAGCAGTGATGAGCTCAGTCAAACACGGTTCCATCTGGGCTATGGAGGAGCTGCAGGTCAAACCAGGAACTTTCTAATTCCTACACAACCCACTGCATCTCCTGAGGTGAGCCCCAAGAACAACAAGCCAAGAATAAGGCATGATAACTGGGTTATTTGTGGTCCCCATACAAGACTTAAAAGAAAAGACTGCCACTTTCATTTGAAACTTCATACCAGTCAAAGCAAACTGAATTAACCTCGACTAGCCTGCGGTACCATACAGGGTCCAGAAATAACCAATTTAAGTGCATTAGAAGCAGGTCACCACTGTGTCTGTTTACATAAATCAAAGATACAGTGCTTAGCTGGACATATGTTACATTTTATGTTGAGGCCAAAGTGTAGAGCCTACAGCTGCATGACTGTGTGTGTGTGTGTGTGTGTGTGTGTGAGTGAGTGTGTAGGCTGAAATCCATGTGCATATTAACATTATGCTAATGTAGCTTCAATGCTGTCTTAGCGCCCATGGGCTGTTCCACGCTGTCACATTACATTAGCAAGTCATTTCCTCCACCGCTGCAGAGGAGCCCAGTTCTATTGCTCGGGGGAAGAAAGAAAGGGTACTATTTCAGGACAGGATTTTGCTTGTTAAGTGTTTTGGGGAGACAAGCAAGATGGGAGCTAGCCCGCTAATTAGCATGTGAAGACCTTCCACCAAAACAGGGACTCAAATAAGATTAAATACCAAAGAGCGGTGCTCTCTTTCTTTGATTTTCCCCCAGCACAACTGCAGTGCTCCCCTATAAGCTAGCAGAAACTATTGGATGACCTATATTGGGATGCATACAACAACCAGGGAGGTTAATCCTCACAGCCATGAACTGATCATCTACTACTATACAGTCAGGGATGTAGTCATTAACAGAACTGACCACACATTTACTTACATTTCATTAGTGATAGTACACTGGACTTTTACACATGGTCCGCAAAGTGTGTGTCAGCCGAATACATACGAACAGATGAATTACCACACATACTTTCTAGCAGGTAACATGTTGACAGACTCTGGACGCAAGTCCACAAATCACACACTAACTCACATTACGGGCTCAAGGGGCGACACTTGCTGCTACATTAAACAACTGTAACGTGTCAAGGGAGGACTGCCAAGTGTCTTACACACTCACACTCACACTCACACACACACACACACACACACACACACACACAGACTCTCACACACAACAGCATCATAGTGCCACTACCATCACACTCCAAAATATTGTGATGCCAAGAATTAGAAGAAAACTTGATGTGTTACACTTGAGAAAGAAATTTAACGTGATGTGACTATTAAAGTAATATTCTTGAAGATTGGAATTCACCGAATTAGGTAACATGCTGGGGATGTAGGGGATGTAGGGGAACCTACAGTATGTTCATAAAAAAGGGTCTTGGTTACCACATTGCAAAATTGGAAGATTCTGTTGTAATTTCCTTATGGACATTTTTTGACATTAAAAGCATCTCATGAGCAGAGCATTACAAAATAGTTACAGGAAGCGCAATCTTCCTTCCTTCAGGGAGTTAAACAATCAGCACTAACAAAAAACGTCTACCAGCATCCTCAGCATTTTCAGGAAGGACAGCTGTTTGAAAAAGTGCAGGTTGTGGTGGTATAAGAGGGAGCATTGAACTGGTGATGAAGAACTCCTTCCTTGACCACAGCCCAGCTGCTGCATACTCAACGTTTACTGCCTAAAATCAGACCAGAGTTGCTCCATGGTTAATGAAAGTCAATTTATTGCCCCTCTTCTTTCTTCTCAATTCATTTCAATGTTATCACATTAATAGAAACTATTTTTAAAGCACAGTTGCTGTCACTGCAAAAGAAAAGTCTTGAAGAATGTGTTCACTCCAGCTTTATTTACTCTGGTTGAATCAAACGCAGAAGTGTTTCCACCCTGGTTCACTTCATTTGAATTAGTGTAAGTACAGGAATCAAAACACTGTGTGGACCAAACAGATCTCTGGCAGTGAATATGAACTTTAGGGATTATAATTTCAAGTAAACAATATTTTTTTTCTCTCTGTTTCACCCTCAGACGTGTGAAACTATGTGAGAAGAAAACACCACTCTGAGGTTTGTGTCCACTAACATAAGGTTGTAAGTGAGCATTGTTTGTCTATGAAGGCTCAAAAGCCAAAATAGTTTTACACACATACCACGAGTCACAGTAAACAAACCAGTTTCTACTTTAAAAGCTGAAGAACGGAGATAATGTAAACTGGGAAGTGCAGAGAAAGACTGTGAAAGCTGCAGCAGGATGGACGGAAATGACAGTCTTTTAGAATGAGTTCATGCTCTGTAGATTCACTGGAGGGACACTTGTTTTTTATGTATTAACCTACACAAAGGCACTTAAAGCCCTTGGTGAGATGACATCACGTTTACCTTCAGTTAGCAGGTGCAGATACATGAGTTACATAGGTTGCGACACCTGACAACAATGTGTGAGTGTGTTTCTGTTCAGCACAGGTGCTCTGCCTCCTTAACCTGTGTGATACCAGCCAAACACTTTGTTTGTAAACTACTCTCACATTTGTCTGGATGTTAACATCCTCATTAAGTACTAGCTGGTGTTTGTCACAAGTAGATGGGAAGTTGACTCACAGGTTCAGTTTGCTATTTTCGTATTTTGTGCAGAAGCACATTGAGGACAAGGAGCTTTTATTCTGTCTTCAATGCTGAGACAAGGCAAGGCATTAAACTGGGGCAGTAATAAAGGACAGTTTATTCCCGTTCAAAGAGTGGACAAAGCCAGCAGATGCAGATGTTATCAATACATCAAATGGCTGTTATCAGTTGTAAACAGGAGTATATTAACTCGTGCTCTACTCAAACTACAGCAGTACAGAAAACAGGTGCCCTCACGCAACCGTAGTTATTACATCCATGATGTATGAGAAGACCTATCCAATGACGACTACTGGGATGGTCCACAGCTAAAACAAACAGCATTATTATGTAAGATAATGGAGTGCAATGCTATGAAATGCAGCAAGAGTCAGATGTCTTAAGTTATCTTTTGTAGCTGTTTAGCTATAGGAATAAAAATTATTAATTATTTATAGGAATAAAAACAAAAAAATTAAATCCACCTTTCGGTGAACCACAAACACTCAGGGACTCATTTGACCCAGATGGCTTTCTCAAAACGTGTCTAAGCTACTATGTGTGGGTGTATTTCCAAATACAAGAACCTCAAACAATGTCTGATATTCCTGTTTGAGTCTGTTCTTTAAACCTTCTTTGCCACTTTGCTTTTGGGATGAGCGCTCCTTTCTAGGAAAAATGTAAGTGGGGTGGGGAGGCAGCAGAGCATTACTGTTACATAATCCTGACACTGAAGTGGCTAATCATACAAGCCCACGTGCCGAATGAATGTGATGTAATTTGGGAGACAAAGGCACTCATACAGTAAATACAGTGTGTATGCATTCACTGATATCAGCAGCATGTGCAGTCATCACACACTTCTTACTTTATAAAAACAGTTGTTTTCAAACACAGTGTGATAAGTGGTATCAAGAGACAAGGCAGGACTCTGCATGTGAGGAAATGTACTGCACGTTCTGCTGTGACACTGAAATACAGGTTTGTTTGATGTGATTATGAGAACGCTGCACACTAATGACTTGCATTTGACAAAAACAACAAATTCACATGTAGGCTGTAACAATTCACATGTAGGCTGTAACAAAATCCAAATATTTATTGCAGAAAGGTTTTCAAACTGGGCAATGAGCTGACGCTATTGGCCAAAAAGACGTGACTATAAAAAAGGTCTTTTAAACATACTATGCTCATGTACTTGAGTGAGTTCCAGTACAATAATTATAATATTACCTCCACCAAGGAGGTTATATTTTGTTAGTTTTTTGATGGCAGCATTAGGCAACAGCAATTCCATTTTCATGAAAATTTGAACAGAAACATCAGTTGGCCCATAGTGGAACCATCCAATTTTGGAAGCGTTCCTGATCTTTTCTTTTCTTTCATGTATGAGCTGTGCAGTGAAGCCCTAACTTCCTGACACGTTAAAACAAACATTAGCTAGCAATCCTGGCGTTCATGGGCATTACCTCATAGATGGCCTGTCCACATTGTGGGGACTGTTCATGTCAAACACAGATGTATGACGAGGAGAGAAGGCAAAAATAACACAGGTACGAAGTGTAGTCATTTCATTTAGGTGTGACACAATTATGCTGTAAATGTATCAATATACATTTATATGTATATTGTATATGTACATGTACCTTAATATGTATGTATATGTACCTTAATATACCTCTGCCAGAGATTGCAGACTGCAGAGTTTTGACAACATGCACACAGACGGGTGCGCGCGCACACACACACACCCCCACCCACTCTTTCCATTATAGGTTGCTGTCACTGGACTGCTGTTCCACATCTGGATCCCATTGGCCTCAGGAAGGACTCAACACACAGGCCCAATAAAAGCCTCCTTCCACTGCATAGGATTGTCAACAGGCCCTCCAACACTCCCAATAAGGGGGTGGACACAGAGGGATAAAGAAAGAGGGAAGAGGTGTCGAGACAGAGAGGACGACAGGCACAGATCAATTAAAGGAGAAGGGAAAGAGAGAGAGGAGACAGAAGAGAGGAAGTCAGAGAATCATATTAGTATTTTTGTATGGAAATGGTATGCGATTATACTTTTTTTAAAATGGTGCAGTGCTTTTTTGTTACTTCATATTGTGTGTTATTACCAATTATCCTGAGGAAATCTGAATTGATGTATTGACACTTCACTGTACACATTTAATAGTATAGTTTCATGTTCATGGGACAGTGGTTCACCCTTACACATCAACAAAAAGTCATCATGGAAAATGTCCACTCATGTGCTTCGGTGTGTTGCAACCATCATTTGCTCTCATTCGGCAACTGCTGC
Source organism: Aeoliscus strigatus (assembly GCA_901007665.1). Lineage (NCBI taxonomy): Eukaryota > Metazoa > Chordata > Actinopteri > Syngnathiformes > Centriscidae > Aeoliscus > Aeoliscus strigatus. Next base: position 288,718 of record CAAKHB010007048.1, read on the forward strand.
AGCCTGACCTGAGTCGCCTATCAATTTGCATATATGAGAGCAAAACAAAAAACCCATTGCTGAAACTACTCAGTTTCTGCGCCAAACCAGATCTTTACCATAGTGTTCACACATCATAAAAGACTCTTTTCAAACTGTGACTTGTTTTTGGAGGCCTCCGGTGCTGCTCGGTGTGTTCACCCGGCTACTATGTGACACATCAGAAACAAAACAACATTCTTGACTGTTTGCATCTACAACTTTCAGAAAAACATACCAGCTTCCATAAAACGAGGCTCAGAGTGAGGAATAGAATCCACGACTCCTCTTCAAGGCTGAAGTCACCCGCCCAGCAACTCAAACATGACGATAACTAATCAAACCCAAACTAGCTTTTATCCAGCTGGCTAACACACCACTGTCGGTGAGGCTGTGGGGCTGCGCTGTGTGACTGACAGAAAACCTAACTCAGCATGCGAGGCGGTGTGGGAATTTCCCACGACTGAGTGTGTTGAAGTGATAATCCCCCAAGAGCTGGACTCCATGCGATGCAAAGTGTGAGTGTGTGTGCCGCATGGAAACATGATTAATTGAGTGATTTGTGTGGGCGTGTGTTTTGGATTGTAGATGTTGGTGTCTATGTTTTGTTTCGTAGATGGTTTAGCAGGGACTGGATGCAAACTCTGGCATTTCCTCTTCACTTTATGAATTCACCGACCGTAAGGCATTTTCATTTCCTCATCAGCACAGCTAACATGTTACACTTGTGGAATGTGGCCCATTTTTGTCTTTTTCTTATTATTATACGTCTGCTCCAAGCCAACAGGTCGATTAAAGATTGCCATATTGGAATTTATCTTGGAAAATAAGGTGCTTTTATGATTCTGACCGTAAGATCGTTCTAATTTCATGGCCGTCATCAAACAAAATCTCTTTTCAGAAGGGTGGGCTACGGCAGTCATCGTGAATCTGCAACTTCATGCATTCTGTCTTTCGGACACAATATTTTTCACACTGACAACTTGGACCAAATTACACTTAGACCAAATACATGAACTAGTACGTGCACACTTACCCTTCAGTCCCGTTCGGTTCAACAGATGGAGGGCGAATATGCAGTTATGAAAATGTCAACATGTCTTCACACAATCAAACTATCCAGTCTGAAACTAGAGTGTTTTTTTCTGTTTCAGGTTCTTTAATGCAATGAGCATTACAAGAGTAACGCTTATTGCTTTTGAGTGTATGTTTTAATTCTACAGTCACTATATGTAAACAATAATAATTCTGTTCAGTTTAGTTTAGTTCATTTGCACACATCAAATGAGAAACAGTTAACTATGTTAACTATGTTAACTATGTTTTGAACTGTACAAACAGTTCAAAATATATTTATAAAGGAAGGAGAAAGAGTACTGGAGAGGTTGGAGGCCAAAGCTTATCAGAGGACCTCCCATCTAAGAGCAGTTATGAAAATGACACAATGAAAAAGAAGGAAAAAGAGAAAAAGAATCAAGACAAAACAAAACAGGTAACAAAAAAAATAATAAAATCAATATAAGACTACATTGTGAATTTGTGCCAAACAGGAAGGAGAAAAAAATCCTTATTAATGTTGATTAATTAGCTATTTTTCAATATAAGTAATAAAAATGCTGAAAAAAATGATGCTTTGTTATATACTAATATTGTTCGTCATGGTGGGTCCCAGAAAGCTATCAGATATCAGAGAGAACAATTATAAACATCAAACATTCAGTTCCTGGTGTGGTCAAATCACAGCGCCCTATCTGCTCACTGTATTTCCTGCCTGTTGTGAAATGCCCTTTTAGCAGCAGCAAGACCATTATCATCCCGTCAGCGCACGCACTGAGACAAAACGTTCTCCACTCTGGGATTCACACACTGACAGTGAGATAATAAACACCTTCCAATGCTGGTGCATCAAACCGACCACTTGTAAGGTCGCCAGTTAGACTTCATGTAGCTGCTCTGTCATTTCTTGCCGCTCACCCTGCAGACAGCTCCTAGAAACGAGTATATATGAGTCCAAACAAGTCCAGCCAGCAAAAACACAATACAGATGTTGAAGTTCAACGTGACAATAAGGAATTGAATGGGAATCAATCTGAGAGTAGAAAGGTGCTGTTTAGGGAACAATAAATACATTTTCTCTTCAGCAGCTGATGCGTAAAACATCAGGTGGGTTGCAACATCCAACAGTTGATACAAGACACAGCTTCTAACGCTCTGCAGGTTTTGAAAGCCTTTGGTTAAAAAGAAGCTTTGGCTTGGTACAATGCTGCATTCCTGTTTGACAGGATGGAGATGAAAGAAAGAAAAACATGTGGTTTCTGCGTTAATTTTATGATCGCCAACAGCAGGAATAGTAAGTTGCTGGTGTGAATCCCAGACTGGCTCAGATAAATCTGTGCAGAAGACGGCTCCAGA
>CAAKHB010007048.1:306940-344511 GCA_901007665.1 Aeoliscus strigatus
TTCCCCCTCCCCCCCCCACACACACACACACACACACATACACACATGCAGACACGCTCTGAACTCAGGACTGCACATTCCACTTTATTCGGCTCATTTGTACTATAATTCCACCTTGTGCCTTGGTTGACTGTTGTCTGTCTGCTTATTTTATGTCTCTTTTGTCCTTTCCCATAATGGCTTAATGGTATGGTTAAATTTAGCTAATTTAGTTAGTAGATTTATCAAGTTAGATAGATATTACAGTTGGTAGTTAATTTATGCACTATTTGTACTTTTTTATGCAGTTTGCACCGTGTGTTGAGAGGTCTGTAATTTCATCTATGCTGTATATCATGCATATACAGTATATTTGACAATAAAGTTGACTTTGACTTTGACTTTAAAAAGCACTCAAGCTTCACCAGTGTTGTCTCGTCTGTGAAGCCTTCCAGCTGCATTTGTATAATTTTTAAATGAATCCATTTGTGTTCAGATAAAAGCAGGAAATGACCAATTGATGCCGTGAAGCAGCCGGAGTCTTTTTCATCTTCAGAGACGGAGGTCTCTCTTATCATGGAACCACATCTCCAGATCATTCTCTGGCACCAAATAATAACGATGACCTAAGAGAAGCCGTGCAGCAAACAGACACTAAACTACTTTGCCTCTATAACAAATGCATTAGAGGAGAACAGAGTACTTAAGATGACATCAAATTAAAGAAAATAGGCACACATCCAAGATATTATACGAAAGTTGAAGTTGTCCTGCAGGTTCTCAGCTCCAGAGTCTGGCTGATAACCAGTCCCACCCCCTCCTCTCCCACCGCTGGTTCTCACCAGTAGAACAGCAATAAACACCAAACCTCAGCATTCCTCAACACCACTCGCACACACATAAACACACACAAGTTCACTTAAAATTTTTCAACCCAGGAGGTGTGTTTTCCTCTCGACCCCAAAACCAAAGCTTGGACTTATTAACCTCAGAATGATTGCATTACTGTAGTTGAATGTAAGCTGAGGCTGCCAAGTTTATGTTTGAACTATGACTAACAGACACACACGCACACATCTCAAACTCCTCCTGCAGTAGTTTTCTCTCTGACAGATGCCACACCATGTGTAAACACATCTAACTGCCATCCACTGCGCTCATAATTTAAAAAAGGCCTTTAGAATTCTTGATACGATTTTCACACAGAAACTCTTTTGCTTATGAAGCCTTCAATAAAAACCGGCTGTATGGCTCCAACATATCTTTTCTGCTTTACTTACTCATCAAATGTGGGCAAATGACTGATATTAGCAAAGTTTTGGCATGAAACCACCAGTCCATCTCAACAGTAACAGTCAAGATATTTAAAGGGTTCAAGCTCAAACTAAGGGACAGTCTGACAGAAGAAGCGTTTACCAAAGATGGGAAGATTCCCTAAATGTGAACTTTCCATAACATCAGGCATAGGCATCAAATGAGTAAAAGTAAAAATCGCAGTAGTTCATGTGACTGAATTTACTAACACCAGAAAGTGGCAACAATGCACCAAAACGCTGTTTGCCAGCAACCAAGAAACAACAAAAAGGAAAACAGCAGTACAACTAATGTGATTTCAATGTGGCAAACCAAAGAACCCTTCAGACTGGCTTCAACTTCCTGGTCTGTCAGGAAGCAGAGGAAAGACCTGCTGTGTTACATTTTCTCTGCTCTGCTCGCCTGCCCTGAATTTTCACCACAATCACAGGTGGTCACTTGCTGGTACCGTGTGATGGATCGTTTATGTGTTGCATTTCCATCCACAGACACGTTTTAAACAAAGTTCTAAAGAAATCAAAGGCAGAAACAAACTGCAGCAACAAATTGCCCAAAATGAAAAATGCATACTCTTTCATTTTGTCACATTTCCTATTAGCATCAGATTACAGTCCAGTAGAATATCATGAACGCCTTCAAAGACAGATGGTATCACAGTGTGCACAGGTTTCTGCATATGCATCTTTGCATTCTGCTCATCACTTTGATGGTGGACTTTTTGTTTGTGTGTCTGTTTTCTGTAGATCGCATACAAACACAGTCTGTGTGAAGCAGAAGAACCCTTCAGACTGTACTGCTCCTGTTACATTGACCAAATGTGGAGCAAAGTGTTACAGGAAAACAGAAAAACTATTCAGGAAAATTTCCATTGGTGGTGAAAGGTTAATGTATGAAAGAAGCGAAGTAATAAATGCAGTGTATGTGTGTGTGTGTGTGTGTGTGTGTGTGTGTGTGTGTGTGTGTGTGTTCCTGAATTCCATCAGGCCAGCCGAGCTAACAGGAACTGAGCCCACACAGACACAAACAGGCTCACTGAGACAGAGTGCCGAGTCATTCACTGAGCATTCACTGGGTGCATTTCTGTGTGTGTGTAAATATGTGTTTGTGTGTAACATGTGCAAAGGAAAAACTGCACATGTAATTCCTGCACTGACAGAGATGCTAAAAAAACACCCATGACGGTTTGGTTTTTGAAGAATTGGGTCCAATTTCTGCAACTCTTTCTTTTGGTAAAAATCAACAGTTCAGGACACAATGAGACATTAAAGACACTGCACATAATCCTCAAAATAGTATGTGAAACTATGCTCATCTCTTTTGTGGCACTGATGCGGTGCATTTTCCTCATTTTAGCTGTGTAGAGACTTTGTACTTTGGTGTGTATGTGGCTTGTCAGTGGGTTAGTCGGAGTGTGCGTGTGAGCATGGCACTCTGCATCAGAGTGTTCTAGACACGGTACAGAGCCACCTCATCCTCCATGCTGTTACGATCCCCAACGGGAGGATGACATCACCTTGCCTGGCACAGAGCAGCTGTCCTCCAAGCTTCCCATCTCGAACACACAGATATGCATGCACACACGCACACGCGCGTGCGTGCACACTGGGTAAATGGGGTATGAAGCTGTATTGATTTAAGACCCCCACCTCACTAAAATAAGCCATCAATATGAGCATCTGTTGCCATGGTTACAGTCAATTTCTCATTAGTATTGTGTTGCTTTTCAATAGGATAACATTTTCTGTGGAAATTTCATTACATTCAAATGGTCACGAAAATATTAGTTTCTTTATAGTTCTGAGTAAAACAGACAATTTTTGTAATCATGTTTTCCTTCTGTGTTTCACAAGTCAAATCTCTCATTCCCATCCCTCCTTTTCTTCTGAAATGGTTCTTTTTAAACAACAACACCAGCTGCAGATGCTGATTTAGCCAGTTAGAAAGCCCTGGAGGAATTAACATGTCATAAGAAGGAATGTTTTAGAAGACTCTTGGAAAATATTTAAAACCAAAATATATTAGAGAGAGAAATGTTCTGTATCAGCAAAGAATCCCATGATTATGCAGCGACTGGAGACAGAGCAGATCACAGCTTGTTTCACATGTAAACTTCCAGGTAAGATATCACAATATAGAGATCTGGTAGAGACACATAGCATACATGAGGGTACAAACATTCCTGCATTTTGACTTTACTTCACAAGTGAATGACAGGAACGTCATGCCTTTGGCTTTATTTTCACAAAGTAGGAGGGATTGGATATCACATACAGTCTATGTCTCATGCATATGAAGACGAATGCAGCTATGAATCACCACAAGATTTAAAATGAAAATCTGTGCATTATTTAAATCTACTGAATCAAATTGAATTTGTTTACCCTATAATTTCATTTATGATTGCATATACTGTATGTTACTTTGGGCAGGCAAAGGTCTGCCAAACCCTAAATTATATATAACAACGTCATATCATATTCTGTAAAATAGCACTGACAGCCCTTGTGGGCCATCATCAAATGATATTGAATTTCACATGGCTGTTAGAATTTACTCAGATGATGATATTTTTACACTTAAATTCCTTGACTAAATGTCAACTGTGTAGGCACACTGTCGCATACACACACAGCAGCAGATTCATCTGGTTCTTTATCGCTGATTTTCCTTTCAAAGCTGATGCCGAGCAAATCCGCAGAGACGTGAGCGACGAGCATTATTGATCAGAGCCTCTGAGCCAAGAGAAGATGTCAACTTCCCCAGCCAGAGTTTCATCTGCAACTGACCAATAGGAAGCGAGGCTGACGCAGCCTGACAGTCTCTGTCTAGGTGGGTGGTTTGCATCAGTGTGCTTCATCTTTAAAACAATGTTGATATAAAACACAAGCTCTCCATCGGAGAACACGTTTTCAATATACCATTTGACAACCAAAACAATCGCACGCCTGGATGTACTAAAACAGAACTTCAAATATGTCACAATGTTTCTTAAAAATCAACTTACTATTTACTTTATTACATGAGAAATTGATGATGTGGATGATATCAACTGAAACACGGCTCAGTAACATTATAACCAGCAATTACTTTTAAGCCTCTGCTCTGCAGAAATTGCGATTTTGAGCAGCACCAGTGATTTCATCTACTTAAAATTTGATACATTTTGACTCACACGAAGTAGTAATGTTTAGTAGTACTAGTATGTGTCTCTTGCTTGTGAGGAAGAAGGATACAGGTGAGTCTCTTACCAGGACAGGACCAGGAATTTGGCATTGTTTTTTTTAAACAACTGGATGCGTCATAGCAGCTTTTACAGAAAGCGTCTGTCACTCAGCTAGTTTTTGTGTAATCCTGTTGAAAGACTGATTTCGGCCAATACTCTTGTAAGTAATTGTTGTTTATTATTATGGTGAACTGATCTGCCCAAATTTAATGGCCCGTATAACACCCCTCAACCAAGTTTGGTGAAAATCAGCCAGGTAGTTTTTGCATAATGCTGCTAATAGACAGGCCGAGTTCTGTTCCTGCATTAAAGTGGATGTAGGCCTGAGCCAAGGACAAGCTTGGCTGCTGTTCGCTCCCACAACCTGGTCGACGCCAACAGAAACACCCTCCAGCGTGTTTGCATTAAAGCAGCTTCGCCCAGGACTTCTGCATCAGAACAAGCGATGATCTGGCCGGAGCTTTGGATCTGCAAGTGCAGTCATCTGAACACGATCATGAGCAGTCACTGAGGAACTACTGGCAAATACAACATTTTAAACAGCTGGGCAGGAGTAGAAGACATGCCTTAAGATGTAGACACCAAAATTAGCCTAGAAACTTGTCTCTGACATGTTCACAAACGGACCACAGACGTACTGCCGCAGCTACGCACCACAACAGTCCTACTTTTCACGGCCGCAAAAAGCACTTTATTAGGGTCAGAGTGTCACTAATGGCTCCATCATTCTCATTGATCCTTCACTTTCCACCTCTTTTGCTCATTGGCACAGTAGCTCAATGCTGGAATTTGTCTGCAGGGCAATAACCAATGTCAACCTCTGTGTTTAAGCTGTCCTCATTTTTCATTTTCTATGTCAAAAGGAACGAGTCTGTTTAATAATATCATTTGATATTGTTGCAAGATATGTCCATGTAAGAGCAAACATACTCCCAGTTTGGGATGTATCCAACATGAGAGCCAATTAAAATGTCACAAAGTCACAAGGAAAGCTATCCGCACTTCATTTTCCCTCTTCCGCTTCTTTCCAATCATACCGAAAGCCTGAGTAATGTTTGCGGACCGACGATCCTTCGTGCATATTTTCTGCACTGTAATGAATGGTGGGGCAGTGGTGTTTTTGGGAAGATCAAAGAGAAGCAAGTCTGGACCTAATAATGGCTCTCATAGCACTGGACCAGGAAGAGCCAAGCATGTCCCTGCCGGCAGGATGTGTGCATGTGTTTGCATGAAGGGATTACACTTTCAGATGCAGACGCACAGCTTGGCTCTCGTCCAACAGACTTTTTATGATGTTGGAACGAACATACAGTTGTTGTGAGTGTGTTGAGTTTAGTGTGTGCTGAAAAACTCTTGTAGAGCTATCACAGTTCATGTCAATAGTCCACCACGCCTAGATGCCTCAACAGGTACACTACAGTGTATTTGTGTGTATGGACTGTGTGTGTAAAAAGACACAAACGATGCGAACAGAACCATGGGCTGAAGATGTTGTCGATCAATGTGTTAGTGAACAAGCAGAAAACAGATAAACAATGATGCCTCAAAAACAGCTCGTGGAATATCTCTCTCAAGGTCCAACCAGTGCATCATCTCGCAGTTTTGAGGTCAGGGTTTGGCCATTTTACAATAGCTTTCTTCAGATATGAAATCTCAAATGCCATGCAAACCCTCATTTTAACTCCAGTGTGTAAGACTGGCCAAACTAATATTTTTCATATCGGCGATTATTCTCTGAAAGAGATTACACTTACACAGTAATGATCCTGGTGACAAGCATTGTCTCAATAGCAACAGCTTTATCCAGCGTATGCCCCCTACTAAACAACTCCACATGTGTGCAAACAATAGTCTGATGTATAAGAAGAGCTGGAGACGACACACTGAGTCAGCCAGGATGCAACTGCAACAATATGATACCCTCAATCTCCACATACCACAATCAAAACAACTTGTTTCAAGCAACAGCTTGTCAAAAAGTGCAGACAAGACACTTCAGTTCCATGTGGAATTTTTCTACACAGCTTCCACTGAGTGTGAGTCCTTTACTTTGTGTTCCATGCTCATCACGGTCATCATAGATCATCCAATAAGAGTTATTGTGCTCTATGACACTTGAGCATTGATGTGTCATACAACCAACCAACCTTGGCACGTCAGTTGTCATCGAGTAGCGTTATTCACTGGACAGGAAAAGGTACCAATATGTTAGTGGGGACAGCAGAAGGCAAAGACTGGGGACTGCTGGAGGGCAACTCACTTTGGTGACAAGAGAATATCTAGAATAGGTGAAAGCGCTTTTCTACTACACAGTTTCAGCTCGTCATGCTTCGACTCAATTCAATTAGTTTTGGTTTCAGACACGTCCTTTTCCATTGCAATTCAGCACGTCCTCCATGTGAGTGCAGACGAATCACATGAACAAGGTAGAACATGGACGCAATGGTGAAGTTGCTGTTAGGTTTGTGGATTTTTGTCACAGACAGAGCGAGAGACGAGACTGAAAAAAACCTTAACGTTCTTATTGCACAAATCACACAATCGTCTGTGCTTTATTGACGGTCCACAGTGTGTTTTTTGCACGAATGATCCATATGTTAAAAGAGCATGAGACACAGAATAAAGAACTATATCGCTGTTGCCGGTAAATATTACATTAGCCAGTCGATTCTTGTGTTGACAGTAGCACTTTGGATATCCCTCTCTCTTTAATGATCAGAGGCTGGTAATCTGTAGATGATGTTTTAGTGTTGTAGTGTAGTGGCTCAGCTTTCCTAAGGAGGTACCAAAAAAGGTACCACGTAGTATCACAGATGGAAACACAAAAAGCTAGAGTTGAGTCAACATGTAGTGGAAAAGGGGCAATAGTTGTCTTAGTTCATGTTTGCCAAAGTACAACAAGGATCATGGGGAAAATGTGGTGATGAACCATTTACATGCTCATAAGCGCTGAAAAAGACTTCATCCTTGACCTCTGACGCTCGTCATCAGCTCCAGCAAATGATGTGGTTCATTCAGGGAAAGTGTTTGTGTTCCTACAGTTTCCGTGAAAGCGCCACTGGACATTTTGATTTGTGCTTGTAGGAAAAGCTTGTATTGTTCACTTCAGCCACACCCATCGTGTGTGTTGTATTTGAGCACATTCAAGCAGGAAGAACACAACAACACCGCACAGGCTGTGCAGCTGTACATTCACTGGCACATTATCTCCCTGCATGTTTGTTCTCACTCACTCTCCATATTTATCTTGTCTTGTTTTTGTTTGGCTGTGTCGGTACACATCCCTCGGATGCTGAGGCACAAAAGAAAATTGAGTTTCTACTTGGGGAAAGAGGAAGAGGTTGGTCTGTGAAACGGGAAACAGGGAAAACACACCGGTGTGGTCACTTTCACTTCTAGTTTTCACAGAGCTCCTGTGTTGTGTTTGCTTCCCCCACGTGAGTCATTTCCTGTGATGGACAGGAGATGTAATCAGTCAGTTAAAGATTAGCTACTTATACTTTACTATTTCTGTCCTCCTACTTGTCGAGATAACTCAGCACTTTAAAATATCAAGATAAACCTGAGGACCTGAGCATGCAGAATGACCTACAAGCCTCCTGGACAGACAGCATTGATGTTTCTGTAGTCGCAGGGCTCTGAGTGGGTCAAACAGACAGAGCAGGAGTGAAAAACTCTACAGACAACAAGTGTTTTCCTGAGGGGGGCTCTGGAGCTGGTACAACCTCTCATTGTAGCACAGGTCCATGTTCAACACAAGGCTCACGCTGACTGCCAACAGGGCTGCAAGTAAGTTTTTATCTGCCGGTTGGGATGACCCCAATGACTGAGGTCAGTGACGGTTTTCATTGCAGAGGATCTGTTAGAAATATTTGTTGAGCATATATTTTTCAAAGAAAACAGAATTGTGAGCACACCATGTGTCATGTCCATTCAGTGTTTCTGATCTATAAGAAAAATAAAGACAACACACGTCTTCATCATGATATGTTCAAAACAGCAGCTGACTTTCATTTGTTCGTCATCTCCCACTTACTCCGCTTGTGGGTGGCTGTTTAGCTGGAGTCGATCCCAGCTGTCAGTGGGCAAATGGCAGGGTCCACCCTGGACGGTTCATCGGTTCATCGCAGAGCAACATGAACGACAAACAACTATTCACACTGACATTCACCTCCATGGGCAATTTAGAGTAAGCCATTAACCTAACATGCTTTTGGATGTGGGAGGAAGTGCCCACAGAGAACCCACGCAGACACAGGGAGAGCATGCAAACTCCACACTGAAAGATCCCCAAGCCAGGGATCAAGCCAGGGACCATCATGCTGTGAGGCGACAGAGCTAACCACTACACCACCATGGCAGCTGATGTGAATAATTACCAGAGGATCGTGCTCCCAAATGTCCAATCTGGGGTCCTAATGAATGTCTCTTTCAAGTTCTAAATAGAAAGAGCATCCTGCTGTTTACAAAGGAGTAGCTGATACAGCAGTGATATGTCCTCATCTCTTTGCAGCCAAGTTGATAAGTTATTAGGTAACAGAACCTCTGGCACTGAACGCTCCACTGCGTCCTATCGTTGGAAAATGGTCTACGCTAAAAGAGACGGTGTTCTGTTCTGACCCTGGAGGCAACACGTACAACACAAAAGGCTCTTAGGCGAAGATGCGTCCAAAGACTCCAAATAGGGTCATACATCACCTGAGCTCAACAGGATCAGCAGCAGAGGTTCCTCACTCAAACTAAAAACAAGCTCTGGTAACCTTTAATTCAAAACAGCATCACTGATCCAAATTGACCAGATTTAATCACTCCAAACACAAATATGAACAGTATGTACTTTTTGTGAAAAGCTGTGTTTTGAGAACCAAAGGGGGAATAAATATTATATTTTGAAGGAATAGCTCAAAGTTTGGGACATGTTTGGTCAACGGTCATTGAAAGTAAGCCGTCCAACAAACACCATGGACTCTCAACCAAGGCTTCGGAAGCAGACATGCTAGCAAGGAGGCTAAAACCCACCATGATACTCTGTATAAAACACTTTGTCTCGTAAATAGTATGTGCCGATAATTGTGAGCCTGAATGCAGCCTGCTGTTGGACAGCTTGCAGTTTGTGCTGAGCTAAAGTAAGTTAAACTAAGCTAACCAGCTGATGTGTTGCCTAGCTACTAAATTTCCTGGTTTGCCTGATCAGACTAAATAAAGGCTCAAACATAAAATCTTTGTTCTATGTGAACTGATGCATGAACACTGACAGATCACCTTCAATAAAGGAGTGATTTATATTTTCTGGGCTGTGGAAGATTTGGGAAACATTGCACAACTGCACTATTTTATTCCTGAAACCAGATGCCTGACCCAGTGATTATCCCTGGTCCTGAGGTTACTATAGCAACAGCTCTGGCTGCAAGTCAAATCCTGCACAGATTAGAAATGACCATCATACAGATACACTGAATCCTTCAGGATTATATCGCAGAAACTGAGGCTGTGACACAAACTCGCTGCTCCCCAGACTGAAGCTGACCCTCCACACAAGTGAAAGGACGTTTTTAAAACCCTTCGTTGCTTGCAGACCAAACGTCTGTTTTCTGTCAACTTCGGAGAAAAATGGCAACTAGGACAGGAAGGACAAAAAAAGGACAGCAGCGGTGTCAAATTCCAAAGCTGAGCTTCCCAAATCCTGGAGGATGATGTCAGTGACGTTCAAATACGCTTTTATGCACTAACGAGGCTGCATGGCCGACAGCTATTTCTGGACGGACAGTAACATTTAGAAACATCACGTTCATTGTGACATTTCAAAGGACACTTCACAGACAGGGCGGCACATTGGCCACCAGTCAGCTTCCTACGCTGCTTGACCCTGAGGGAAGACATGAGCTGTTTGCAAATGTGTGTGTATGTCTTTGTGAGTGTGTGTGTGTCTGTATCAATGACATGGATTAGGTACACTCCATTTAGTCTCAAGAATGCATCCATTAGGCCAAACGCATCTCCCACAAGGATCAGCCTCAGGGCACGTTTCAAAAAGACAGGGTACGACCAAAGGTGCTCCAAAGTGTGTGCGCACACATGCACGCACACACAGACACAATCATTATCATTGCACAGGCTGTCATGTTGTCACTTGGTAAACCTGATATCATCTACAAACATGACTCGGTACTGTCTGTTTTCACACGTGACCATACAGACATGAATAATACGTAACATGACATAATATGTCGCGCATGTGCATCCACATCACCCGTCCCGTTCACAAACGAAGGGGAAGGGTGTACAGTCAACTGGAAAGCTTTGTTGGCACCCTCACTAAAGAAGAATATGTAACAAGCCTTAACATGCGCAATATAAATTCATAACACAGACAAAAAAACCAATAAGCGGTGTTAAACAGGGAGCACTTAGTGCAGTGAGCTTTTCTATGAAAACTGCTGTAACCAAGTACAGTACAGTTGTCGCCACATACATAGAGATCACTACAAAAACAAATAATTCATGTTTACAAATATGTATTTATTGTTATCTGTTGACATTTTTTAGAATTACATACGGTATATTTTAACACTTTATTTTCCCTTCCTTTTTTAATTTTATATGAGTTTATTTATTTTCATTCAGAGGGTGTTAGTTTTATGATGTCATTTAGCATAGGCAAAAGTAAGCATTATGCTTCAGCCTATATATTTTCACTATATTAGTATATGTTTATATGTTGTGTGTGACGATGATGACTAAAGAAATAAATAATCTAAAATAAACTACAGGACACATCTGGCGTCATGCATTGTCATATGAATCCTTTTGTGAAGAAAAGATAACATCCACACTTCCTCTAACAATCGCATGTATTTCAATCAGCCCCTTTGTTCTGATTTATTGTCCAGTATCTTTCTTCTGAATTCATTTCTGAATGGCATCTTGCAGGTGAACGACCCACTTTCCTCTCATGGATCATTCAAATTTACACAAACAAACACAGGCACGTGTCCAATATGCCGCTGGCAGCCTCAGATCATCACAAAACATCCAACACATGTACATCTTGAAAACAAAAGGCACATCCAGTCTCTCTCTCTCTCTCTCTCTCTGTCACACATACACACACACACACAGTCTACAAGGCAAGCAGTGTGTGTCCGTGTGTGTGTGTGTGTGTGTGTGTGCATGTGTATGCAGACGCAGTCTCCCCTCCCCCTCCCTCTTCCAGCCACCAAATCCACTTAGAGGCCAGTGTGTGACTCGTTGATTGTTTTCTCTCCAGCAGCAGCTGCTCCGTCTCCCTCCATCTCAAGCATCTAATCAACTGTCAGTCAGTCAGAGCTGGACTGAGGAGACTTTCAGCTTCAGTAATGAACACTAGGCTCTTATTTAAGTCTAGACACAAGTGAATTGAATTATAAAAGCCAGATGACATTATGACAGAAAAGGACAATAATAAAACAATTAAAATGACAGGAAAACAGGAAAACAGCATGAAACAAAGACCCACAAACCTAGAGTTAATCACATTGATGAGCAGGTTGTGGCATTTCCTTGGCTGGTCCTGACAGGAAACTTTGTAAGATACAGTTGCATCCGTGCAGCCTCACATTTTGGCTTTATGATAATGATCGAACATTAGTTAGTGACCATGTTGGGGAACAATTAACCTGCATGGATATATTTTGATTAACAAAATACAAAAGCCTTAGAGATTTAATATTTTATTTAATATTTAATATCAGGAATGAATTATTTTTCAAAAAGATGAAATGATGAAACGATCATTAACAATTATCACACACACACACCCACACACACAGACAGTCTCTTTGGAGAGACTTTTCAGCACCCTGATGACAACCAACCACGTCGAGGCTGGTCTGAAACAAATCAATCGTTTGCCTCCCCTCTTAGTCACTAGCCAATCAGAGGGTCTTTTTACATGAACAGCATCCATCACTGTTAGACTGTAGCGCTCAGCTCTCCTGATCATCGTTTATTTTCCCAAACAGATACCCACATGTTGTTCACCATTGTAACTGAACCACTGGCTCCTACCTGCTATACTTGTATTGCGGCGTCCCAGTTTGGAGTTGCAATGCTGCAAAGTGGGACAGACTGCAACAACCTTGGCAGAATGACTAAGCTTTTAGGGCAGAAAGACAGAGAGACAGACGGAGAAGGAAAAACGAAAACACGAGCTAAAAATAAAGAATGTACAAGAGATTCATTTTTGATTTAGAATCTTGTACTGGTGGTGTTTGATCAATTTTTTCTCTACGGTTTACTATGAAGAAGATAAATGTTTTACTCTCAGGCGATATGGCGTGAATGAAATATTCAGGTATATTTGCAGTGACAAAATCTATCAATGTAATGTTTTTCATGTGGATCCCTCAGCCTAATCTTAATAAAGGTGAAGAGGAGGTAACAACACCCCCCCGACCCTTATCAGCTGCACCCCATTTGTTGAAATATGTTCAATCAAACTGGTTTGACCTCACAAAAATAGTGCATCAATACATGGAAGAAAAAAAATAATTCTTTGCTTCTTGATATTTTACACACATTTCAGATTTATATGAAAAAGGGGTTTTATGCACAATGAAGAGAAGTTGTAAATCAATGAGCAACGGAGGCAGAACAGATTTCATCGCTGCCACACCCAAGTCCTCCGGTCACAGGCGGCTTTGTTCCAGCTCTGGCCACCACTATCTCTCCCAGTCTGTCCCTGCCAGCAGGAGATTGCAACAAAGCAGCAGCAGACAGTAGGTCACACGCTCGTCTTATGGCTTGTGCATGTATTCAAATTCCTCTCGCCTGCGTGCTGGCTTCTGCAGGGCGTCGTTTGGCTTCGACTCCTGGCCCACAGATAGTCCACAGGGACTGAAACCATGCATTGCTTGCAAACTAGCTGACAGCTCAGGCCAGTTCAACCTCATCCAGATGGAAGAAGTATGTGACAAGTACATATTCAAGACAATAATTCAGCTCGCTGAAAGTGACAGGAGCACTGGATACTGGAAGCGACTTTGCTCCTGTCAAAACAGTTTAAAAAGCTGAACCACAGAGAGATCGGAGTTGGGAGACAATCGCCTACCTCTGAACCCCGAAATGACACACTGCTAATTGCAGAGGGTTGAGTTTTTCTTACTCCTGATTTAACCTCGGAGGCATTTTCACACACAGATTGCAGCAGGTTTTAGGGGAGAGTGGAGTGGCTGTGCTAGATCTGTCAATCCGAGCCACAGTTCCATCAATCTGCCAGCAAAAAACGACAAACAATGCACATGTCAGCATCCACCATCCAGACTGAATACCGACTACGGTACACAAACCCCCCTACGATGAAGGCTGAAGCATGTACTGTTTTTATCTCAGTTTTTGTTTTTATTGTTGCGTGTATTGTGTACGAATCATATATACGGGTGTCCATAGGTGTTTAAATTTTCCAGTTGTGGGATGATTAATAAAGTATAATCTCATCTAATCTAAAGGAGCAGGCTTTTGGAATATTATCAACCCATTTCTCAAAATCAGAAGTCGTGTGCATCACCGGCTTGCAGCCGCCAGACATCTTCTGTGAGGACCTCAGACTAACTGGGCTGCTCGACTCAGTTTTTAAGCGTAATTTGATTTTTCCTTGATCACTGCAGGGGAATTCCCTCTGCTTGCCCCAGACCTCTGAGCAATAGGTCAGCTGTCGCGCTCGAACCCTGAGGCGTTTAGGACTTCAAGAACTGATCAAAGACACATCACCAGGGCAGATGACTGCTGGCGTCATGCTCGGGCTGAGGGTCATGTGGATCATGTGGGTGAATACTCTCAAGTGGACAGGAAGAGGAAAACTAAGTGAGAAGACGACAGGCCAAACATTAAAGATATTTAAGATAAAGTCACACATTTGCCACTGCAGCTACAAATCCTGATTGTCCTGAATTGTTCCCAACAACTATTACTGATGTCTCAGAATGCGACTAAACATGCCTGATGCATCGGGAAGTCAGAGGTAAAATTATATAGATAGATAGAAAGATTCCACACATGCACGCATTTTCCGTGACTAATTCAGCAATTATTTCTATAAGCATCTTATTAGTCAGTGCAAACAAGCATCTTGTTGAAGCTTCTTTGATGTGATGTAAGATAAAAGCGACATAGCTAGAATATACGTCCCCTCTCTTCATTACTGTCACACTCATCTCTGGATCTGTAACAGACAAGTAGGACGGAGGGGATCATGATGATGCTGCTCGCTGCACTCTGCCCCCAGCAGTGCCAGGGGAATGACCCATGCACTCAGCAGCTGCTGCCTGTTGAACTCGAGTCCTCCGATGTGCGAAAATAACTTCTAGTCAAGTACATGTGTACCATAAAGAAATGCTGTTCATGTGTGTAAGCCACGGTGAGGGTTTAAATGAATCACACAAGATGTGAGAAGCAATAACAGATGTAGAAATTCACAGAGGGCTTTGAACAGCTGAACAAATAATAAACAGATAGAAATGTTACTAAAAATACAATCTACATTGAAAGGAAAAAGAGTGTCCATCATACAAATAATCTGCGACAGTCATTGTACAATTCCTTTGAAGGTGAACGTGACTTAAATATCATCAGACTACTGCATCAGAGAGGTGGATTTTTTTATAATGATTTCCTTTTCTGCCATTTTTATTTTGACTGTAATATAGAATATTTAAATCCAATGCGTGCAGGTGAGGTTAATGTGAATTCAGACTGCTGTTAATACAATAGACTTAAATACTGTAGACAGGTTTATCACTGCAGGTCACTGGGAAAATTTCACATTTCCACTGTGTGTGTGTGTGTGTGTGTGTGTGTGTGTGTGTGTGTGTGTGTGTGTGTGTGTGTGTGTGTGTGTGTGTGTGTGTGTGTGTCAAATCCCACAGCAGCTCGGAAAATGTGATCAACTGTGAACAAACTGCAGCGACCACCCATAAAGGAAACTGCATATCTGGGTTAATGTTGCTTTTTTTAAATTCATAGCTTACGCTGAGAAACAGGACTCAGTTAGGACGTCTAAGAGTCAGTACAAACTGGATTCACGACACTCAACTGTCTTTTGGGACATGTGTGGACATTATTGCTTTTGCTTTAGATCAATGTGGAAACCTTTCACAGAGAGAGTTGTTGTTGCTATGCAGACTATGGAAAGCCCTTATTTAATTGGACGGCACCAATGGAGCTAGTTATGCAAAGTAGATATTGTTCTCATGTTGATGAAGGAAAGTGGCACATTCAAGATCAAATAAAAATTGTGATTTCTGTCTTGAGGCAACTGTAATGTTGCACATTCCTCTGACAAAAGAAAACAATGGAAACCTTTACTGTAGTATCTTCTAAATTCTTCTTGTCTGGTTCAAATGACGACATATACACACACACACACACACACCGTTGTGTAAAGCTCTATAAATACACCTGGTTAGAGATTCCAACAGCAGCACTGACATGCTATGCGAAACACTGGCCTCATCCTGGTATTGTCTTACATGCAGCCGTAAGCGTTGCCACGGCAGGTGGGAAGAAGACTTGAGAGAGAATGGTGGCGACCAGCGTCACACTACAACACCGCTCTCGGCTCCAGTGGATAACTGAATGCAGGTCAGTGGGTTTGGAGACTCAAGTGATTTTCAGCAGTTTCATCAGCTCCTCCCTAAATCTGCTGATGAGCTTATCTCTATGATCTAACACAGACATCATCAGAGCGGGTAGATTATGATAAATCACTGGTTTGTCAGATGGAAAAAGTCAGCTGTGAAATCATTCTACTTGTTTTCCCCAAAAAGAAATGAAGAGAAACTGAAGGAGCCAACAGTTTTCAGAGATGAGTAGAAATCTGTGCGAGTCACTTAAAAATCCTTAACACGTGTCATTTCTGTAAATAAACAGACTTAAACACTTTTTAATACTAACATATCTGATTGGGTTTAAGGCGAAAGCTCAAGATTAGCCTGAGAAGGGATATCTAGGGTCTGTTCACCATCTCATCTCTCCAACGAATGAACAGCTATCAATCACAAAAGTTGAATTTGGATACTCTGACGAGCGTGTGTAAGAAAAGTGCAGCCTTTGTCCTACATTTCTGCAAGCCTCCAAAATGGTTACAGACCGTCAGGGAAAAGTTCAGTATCATAGACTGTATATTATGTCTGGACAACACATCTCCACGTCCTCCCATTGTACATAGCCAAAATACCCTGATGTGGTCACTGCCATGAGGCACTGCACGTTTTTTTAAAGTCACAAGAGTGGTGGGATTTATGACCGACAGTGAATCCAGAAACCAGTGGGTGAGAGGATCTGTTGGTTTCACTTAAGATGAGTTTCAGTAGCGTCCATTTCTATAAACATATCTGTGGTTCCAAGAAACATTTTTGTTTTGTTGATCGATGACTATTGCAAAGTCAGCTGTCACCACCAAACAAACCGCTGTGGAAAGAGTCTTATTCAACCGCAGCAAACAATGCAGGTTTGAAAACAAATGACATCTGATGATCTAATGAGCTTCTAACTGTCTCAGTTGAGGCTCCAGCCAATCGCAGCACAGTCCAGGCAGTTTGGCCTATTTGCAGATGAGTTCATCAATCATGAATGAACCAAAAGGCTGAGCTCGCTTCGTGTGATGTTGGTGGTGCTTCCACTGATTTTAAAAAAGCAACAGATGTGTCTTTGGACCAGTAAAGCCATTAAATGTTTTTTTTTTTTTGGTACGACAACACAGAAATGAGGTCTGTGCATGACTGTGACATAAAATCAATGGTGACTCAGGAGTCACCCTTCCTCTACCATGACATCATCATCCGTCACGCAGTGGTATTAGGTGTTTTGGAGGTCCTCTTAAGCTTCTCTGTGAATTCACAAATTCAATTCTGGGCAGCTGGAGCTGTCAAAGCAATATTCTCGGCCCTGCTCTCACAGCTTTACCACTTACATAATAACCTGAATTAAATGTTAATGTCAGCAAAGTTGACAGCGCATTAAGGGAATTCTCCCCCTGAAACAGCAGCAAGGGGGGTCGGGGGGGGCTACAACTGAGTAGACCACGTCCATAAGGTGAGAAACACTGCTCCTCCAAGAACGCACCATGAATGATTTTAGATGGACCATGACATCAGCGTTGTAGTTCACAGAAACTGACGGTCAGACACAGCCGCGGTGCCACAAAGCTGTTGCTGGACAAAAAGCAGGAGGAGGAAGGCGCGTCCTCCCCTGGAGACTTCTTCCATCTCAGCTACTGGATGAGGACCTGAGGGGCACTGGTCTGTCTGGACGAGGTCATGAGGATGTGTTTTAACATGTCAGCTGCTTTGAAACCACTCGTTTCTGATGCACTGCTGAAGGGGGAACAAAGTGTCTCTGCAGCTGAAGAGATTGAAAATAAAATGAAAAGAATGCTAATGTAAAGATTTGGTTCATTTCCCGTACTGACTGAATATCTAAGAACTGTTCAACTGTTTATTGTATGTGTAGGTTTAAGTATACTAAAAGCCATTTTTCTGATTAACTGATTTTATGTTTGTCCATAAAACGCCATTTTGTTCTATTTGCCAACTAATTATATAGTTTATTAATAGTTTAATAGTTTCAGCTTTGGTATACAAATGTATTGGTATTAGTGTAATTTTATTGATCAGTTCTTTTGTCATAGTTGACTCCTTCAACAGTGTCGCCACACTTTTAACTTCAAGAGGATCTTATGCAGCATTTACTTTCATTTAAGTTTTCCCAGTTAAATAAAAACTTGCCATGCCTGATTGGAGCTCATTTTTTCACAACTCCTTCATGATATTTACTCTCTGCAGGGAGACCTGCTGCACGGTGTGTCAGATACATGGCATTCGTGGAATTTAAATCCATGTTGCAGAGAAAGATGTTTCCACGCTCGCATGAGATGATCCTGTTACTGACATTACAACGAAAACGTCTGTCTACAAATACTACTTACTGCAGAGAATTGTATTATGTAGTGCTGTCCATGCCGAGTATGTGCGTCCATAGCTTATGATGCATTTTGAGATCTTTCTATCCAGAATGAATCGTCACTACAAACATTATTTAGTGACCTATACAGTGACGCTGATCGACACAATATACTCAAATGCTGATGGGACGGATGGGACAGCACCTCATCCTCCTCTGCCAGGAGGAAATTTATTTTGAAAGGCTTTTAACTGGGCCACAGCAGGATAACACTGTAGCTATGACATGGACCTCCATCCTCCGCATCGCTGCTACCACTGAGCTGGTGGGAGGCAGAAGGAGCAGAGCATCCTTGTGTCCAACTGGGAGCCAGCCTGAGCAGCATCAGGAACACATGACGGACAACACCACAGCTCCCATCGCAGCACAAGATGTCTAATCAATATCCTCCTGTTCTGGATGCTGCACACCACACACCACACCACACCTGAACGGCAGCCCAGATGTGGCGTCCAGCAAAGCCCAGCCAACATCTGCGAACGCACGTTATGTAAGAAAACAGTGACATTTATCAGCGGCAGCAGCGACAAGGGGGGAGGAGGGGGAGGAGGAGGACTAGTGGAGGCTGTTCTCACATGGATTTTAATGATTATAATAACCTCCGATGTGGATGGAAGAGACAGGGGAGGACGTGGGGGACACAGGAGACAGGGAGGACATGGAGGACACAGAGACAAGGGAGGACATGGAGGACAAAGGAGACCTGGAAGGAGACAGGGGAGGATACAGGAGAAAGGGGAGGACATGGAGGACAAGGGAGGACACATGAGACAGTGGAGGACATGGGGACAGGATGGAGGTCGTGGAGGTCGGCCGTTCCCTGCCAGCCAGCAGTCCCTTAGAGAGGGAATGGTTCTTACCTCCTCCACCGAGTCTCCAGCCCTCCTCCTCCGGAAAGCTCCCGGCAGGAACCGTGTTCTCTGGCGGGGACGAGCAGACAAACCAAGAGGCTCCTGTCCGGTAACGGTTCCACCGCAGGGAAACGCCGTCGTGCGGTAACAGTCCGCAGCAACTGTCCGGCTGCTCACAGCTCCACACGTCCAGCCGACATGCTCCCGATGTTCCGTCCCATTCTCTCCGTCCTCCGTCAGTCACGTCTTCTTCGCTGCTTTCTCTCTCTGAAACGCTGCGAGCCGCGCCGCGCGTGCACGCTCACTGCGCGTCCACGGAGCCACTAGGGTGGGAGCTGTGTGTGTGTGTGTGTGTGTGTGTGTGTGTGTGTGTGTGTGTGTGTGTGTGTGTGTGTTGACAGATGTAGAAATATATTAATCGAGAACATTTGATGTGATGTGATATAGATGATATCATTTATACTTCTACGTGTTTCAGTACATGAAATAAGCAGCACATGACTGACATGAATGAGGGGTGTGGCCACACATGTGGACACCACCCCCAATGCACACACACACACACACACACACACACAAACACCACTATCACTTCAAAGTACATTACATGTATATGTTGAAGACGCACACTAAGTAGAACTAATTCTCCTAATTGCATATACATATGAATTTGTGAATATAAGTATTCACTGAGATACCATCATTTGTGTAATGGTCACACACGCACACATACACCCAGTTGTGTTGTGTACATCATTTCAGAGGACATTTCACTGGCCGATGCATGGTGAGTCACCGTAACCATATCAAAGAGAGTAACCCTTTACCTTAATCAAACCTCAAACCAACTTTACCTCAATCCAACAATACATCTTCATCCTGACATTCAATCAATTCACAGATGTTTGTCTTGTGTCCCTATAAATAAGATTTCACCATATTATTATCATTTGCAATAAAGATAAGAACATTTACAACTACTTGGTAGGGTTTTAGAATAGCTCGTTTGACCGTCCGGAGATTAATACAGCCAGAGAATGTATTATTCAGCAACTTCCCTCAAAAGCCAATTGTGTATTAAAAACCAAGTCAAATATTTCAACAGCAACCACATACACACACACACACACACACACACACTGACAATTGTCAAATCTTGATTTTCTAACTGCTTCCAGTGTGGAATCCAGGCTCTATCAGAACAGTATTTTTTATGTTAAAGTCAGCTGTGTCTTTTATTTGATGCTTTTACTTCCAATCCAGAATTCCTGATCGAAATCTGTTGCATCATTTTGTTCAAATGCAGTTACTTTCTCTGTGAGGTTTATTTGTCACATGACACATGACCCAAGTCAAATGCATTTTGTCAGCTGAAAGGTTTCTATTGTTTCATTTTTGTTCATCACTGTGGGGGCGTTCAGTGAAATTCAACTCTTCTTCAGTTGTAACTAAAATAGAAAGCACACACACACGCACACACATCTTTAGTGAATCTAATTAGAAGAGATTTTGCAGCAGATCTCAAGAAAAGTGCTTCAGGGCGGCTTTACTCTCACCAGAGCAGTGACAGAAAATACCTCTGCCGGCAGGAGATTGACACTCTTTACCTTCCAGTGTGTGTGCGAGAAGAAATAGATCGCACACTCTCCTGTGACAGGTTTAAAAACATCCCACCTGTTTTTTACAGGATCAGTTTCCAGCCCGATGACATATTTACCAGCCAGACATTTTGAAAAGGAAATCCTCCCTTCGGCCCCGAAAGTTGGAATCCAACTCCACATCGAGGGGCCCTCAGCGTGCACATTCAGGCCAGCGTTAGTGTCCAAAATGACAGGAGCTTCACATACAATAACAGAGACAGTAGCTGAGGGCAGAGGGAGGACTGCAGGAGACAATGGACGGGAAAGTTTGAAATAGTGGGAAGAAAAGGCGGTACGCCAACATGTACTCTTCTTCTCAGTCTTAAACCAGAAAACTGAGCTGAGTGAAGAGCATTATTCTCAAAAACAGAAAAAGTTTGTGGTTTACATTTGGAAATTTGTACTGTAACAAAAAGCTAGAGCATGTGCAGAGTGTGCACAGAGTGCACTAAGATCAAATCCACATCTGAATATATATGCAGTAATGAGAAATATATCCATTTTCCTTCACAAAATCTCCAAATGCATCAGTGAAAGAACATTTTTGTCATCAAGAGTTCAGTGTAAGTAGAATATTTGCTATACAAAATAGATTTGCCCCAAAAAAAGGATTCTTCTTTGGTCCATGCAAATAAATGCCTGCACAACCATTGTATGATGTAACCTTGTCTACATCCAATCATTTGGACTTGAGTTGGGTGCCAGGCATCATTTAACTCTCCCACTGGGTATAACAGGAGCCAAATAAAATAAAAAAAAATAAAATTCCTTTGGAAAGGCACTGGACGTTCAATTGTGATTATAACATAAGTACCTTTCGTGATGCCAAACAAGAAGGGGCCGGAGGATGTTCATTTCACATCACTCAAAGTCTCTTGTCAGAACATTTTGGAGAAGACAGAAGAAAGAGCTCAAAGAAAATTGCAGTGAGAGCAACATGAAATATTTGTGAGGCCTTAAAAATAAATACGCAATGAACTCGTCCTTCAAGCACAGGAGGTCTGTGTGTGTGTGTGTGTGTTCGGCCAGATCCAAAGCGGACAAAACACAGTTCACGCATCTCTCCAAATAAATATGTGGTCTTCTGGGTTGTTTTTTGACCGCTGTCCCCGCTCCCCGATGCCAGACCAGAAGAACAATGTGTGGATGTGATTATGTTTGATGAGGTCAAGGTGAGTTGCTTTGTTGAATTAACGAAATGTAGTTTTACCTTTCACAATAAAGCCACACCAAGGGTTAGTTAGCTGATTATCAGTTTTAGATTTAAAATGAAGAACTAATGATCAGGGAGGACGGCAGGCTGCTGACTGACTCCAATCTGAAGCCATTTATGTCCTAAATTTACATTCCAGCTGGGATCATTCCCATCACCAACCAAACCAGAGGCCCGTTCCAAAAAGCAGGTTTAGTGAAAATCCTGAGCTATCAATTTTATTAACATGTAAACTCACAGAAAACAAACCAAATGTCATTAAATGTTTAAATTCAGGTTATCAGTAACTCTGAAATGAGGAAAATTCTGCAGTGTCTTCCTCACATCAAGATGAACAAACTCAGGGTTTTCATTAAATCTGCTTTCTGGAATGGGCCCCAGACCTCTACCATGTTGAGATACAATCGAAAATAGAGTTCTTAAACTTTGCTGTGTAAAAGGTTTACGGTCAGCATCACTGTTTCCAGTGTCCAATCCAGGCAAATGAGATCACTGGTCTATTTGGGCACCTGTACCATCTCAGTATCTGGCTACTTGTTGATGTTAATGTTGCAATTTACTCCAGCAGATGTTCAGGCTGGAATGAATTTGAATAACTGCATGTACTGTACTGTGCTGTACTATAGCATGTGTTGTTGTTATTGTTGTGGTTTATTTCTATTTTTTTAGAAAGGGAATTATGTATTGGGAATGTGTGAAGTGCATGTTCTGGACATTTATATTACAACGCCACTTGGTTGTAGAGGTCGATGGTCACAACATAAACTGGATTTCAAGGCAATTCGAGGTGGCCCCCTAATGGCCAAAAGGATAAATTACACATTACCAACACAGCAGACTCAGCCTCCATCGACA
Source organism: Aeoliscus strigatus (assembly GCA_901007665.1). Taxonomy (NCBI): domain Eukaryota; kingdom Metazoa; phylum Chordata; class Actinopteri; order Syngnathiformes; family Centriscidae; genus Aeoliscus; species Aeoliscus strigatus. Next base: position 330,011 of record CAAKHB010007048.1, read on the forward strand.
GAATTTATCAATTTTGGTTTCTTCACTTGTCGTCATCTGTGCTTTTTCTTTATTATGAAATTGCATGAAAACACACATAAATCACACATTTATCAATTTATACATGTGTCATTCTATGCTTTTGAAATTTTTGATGTTTTCAGAAATATTCATTTCCATGTGTGGCTTCATGACGACGTTCAAGACTTGATTCTGATTCAAGAAAACGTGCCAGTTGAAGTTCAACTCCGAACCAAAAGGTGTCACTAATGCTCCTAATTCTCTAGTTGTTGACTGTTGATGATAAAACAGAAGAAACTGCAACGTCATCACAACGGGACCAAATAGCTCAGTGGTAAGTATCTATTTACACAAATTCACTTGTCATTCAGCATTATCTGCTTATTTCTTACGTTCGCTTTGAAAGGTTCGAATTAGAAGTCACCAGCTCGTTATGTTTATATCAGTAGTTTACTGCTGATTAATGTGTTTGTGTCTTCGCTGCTCGCTGAGCCTGTTTCTGAACGAAAATCCCTGTTCTATTTTAGCAGCATCCCCTCCTATAACCTACGTGACAAACGTGTTATTTTATGTTTTGACCAGGTTTTGATTGAAGTCTCCAAACATGGTGAGTTTGCCCAAATATTGGATAATGACTTGTGACCAGAGGTAAAAGAAGTTGTCAGCGTTTGCCCACAAATAATATTATTCATGAATCAGAATGACTGATGGGGAAATACTATCAATACAGCACAGTCAAAATTATAAAGGCCATTTTTTCTTGTACAAAAAGCACAAATACAGTTCCCTCTGTCTGAGGTTAAAACGCACAAGTCAAGTCAAATCACTGACTGAGTTGATATTCATCTGTTTTCTGTTTCCTTAAAGTCACGTCGCTATGATTCTCGAACAACCATCTTTTCACCTGAAGGTACGCCGATGGCTGAAAGTTGTGTGACATTTCCTGTACGGTTCGATTCAATTTCGTTTCAATTTGTTTGGATTTTTAGTTACTTCAGTTTAAAACCTGATCTCAGGCATGTCAGCTAAGATGTTTCCATTTGCAGGTCGTCTGTACCAGGTTGAGTATGCAATGGAGGCCATCGGCCATGCCGGCACCTGCCTGGGAATCTTAGCGAATGACGGCGTGCTGCTTGCCGCTGAGAGGAGAAACATCCACAAGCTGCTGGATGAAGTGTTTTTCTCTGAGAAAATCTACAAGCTGAATGAGTTAGTTACTGTCCCCTTTGACCTTAACTGGACGTTGTCCTGTATCATTTCTGACAACAACAACCGTGGTAGATATACCATCAGCCCATGGTTGGAAAGAAAGTTAGTACTCATTCTGTATATCTCGTTACCTTGCAGAGACATAGCGTGCAGTGTGGCAGGAATCACTTCTGATGCCAACGTGCTGACCAATGAGCTGAGGCTGATTGCACAGAGGTGCGTTCTCTGAAGTTTAACAATCAAAAGTACATGTCATGTCTTGTTCACTTCAGCCATCATGTTTGTATTGCAGGTATTTACTACAGTACCAGGAGCCAATCCCCTGTGAGCAGCTGGTCACAGCCCTGTGTGACATCAAACAGGCCTACACCCAGTTTGGAGGTACTGAGCAGACTCATGTACCTCCATTGTGCAGCACAGGATCTGCTGACCTGCTGCACCACCTCTGTCTGTGTTTCATGTAACTGTTTGTGTTTGGTGACAGTTATGTTTCATTCCGGGGATAATGAACCCCAGGTTCTAGAAACTCATCACATAACCGTTGAATTGGGTATGATGAGTTATTTACACTCTGTTTACAACTCTCAATTTGCCATACAAATTGTAGTCCAAATGTCACTTTATTTGATGAAGCCTGGTCTCCCATTGTCCAAAACTCTTCACAAGAACAGACACTGCTTGTTCAGTTTCTATTATTACTATGTCGTCCTGTCAACTCTTTAATTAATTCAACCTCAAGGGTTTTAGAGTGTTTATCATCAAATTGTTCTTGTTATTGGTCATCTCAGCTGAATCACTCATCTGGAATCTCTCTCCTTCTCTCTCTCTCTCTCTCTATCTGTGCGTGCGCACGCACGCAGGAAAGCGTCCATTTGGAGTGTCACTACTGTACATGGGCTGGGATAAACACTATGGCTTTCAGCTGTACCAGAGCGACCCCAGTGGGAACTACGGTGGCTGGAAGGCCACTTGTATCGGAAACAACAGCGCTGTAAGTTTCACACTAGTTCAGTCTTCACTCGTACTGGGGAGAATGCTGTGTTTAATCGATCTACAATTTAGAGAGAATGACAAGTCAAAACTGCATTGAACACTAACGTAATAAAGAGATGTCTGTAGGCTGCTATTTTATTTAGTGACACTGGAGGGCGCCACTGCAACGTTTTTAGAAGAGACAGACTGACATGGGCTTATTTAGTTATGACTCTTGGGACTGGTAGTTTGGTAAATCCTGGAGAATCCTTTGCTACTCTCGGTTGTTTTGCCTCTCACACCAGTAAACCCATCTGATCGTGACGTGAGTGAATCAGATGTGTCGGCCAACAGACCGGCGGAAAGTCCATTTCATGCATCCTGTGAATCCCAAACCAAAACGTTTGGTCGGTGATTGATTTTTTACTTTTCTCTCCCTTTCACAGGCAGCGGTGTCCATGCTGAAGCAGGATTACAAGGAGGGAGAGATGACGCTGTCCTCAGCCCTTGCCCTTGCTATTAAAGTACTCAATAAAACCATGGATGTCAGCAAGCTGTCTGCAGAGAAAGGTTTGGCTATTCAGTTAAGGTTTGAGCTTTGAAACACCAGTCATATGACTTGAAAGTGAAAGGTGTCACTCACCACCAAACCCTCAGAGGATAAAAAGTAGCAGTGCTACAATGCTGTTTCCATGGTGATAGCGATTTATTAACATTGTTAGGCATCACATGTGACTGCAAAATGAGAGATTTCGCTCTCTTATGGCGTACGCACCAACACACACATTAGCCTCAGAAGCACTAGCAAATAGAGTAAATCAGTTTAACCTCTGCGCTCTCCATCTGCTGTTTGCACATTTACCCGGTCGGCCAGTTTTATAGCCAGTGATCAGGCTGTCGTCATTAAATCTAAGTCCAGGTCAAATGGTTGGAGAGACTGGATGTTCTGTCCTAAAACCGCAACGCAATTTGTCAGAATGCATCACATTAGGTTTCCGAGCAACAGAGAGTAGAGAACTAACACAGCGTTACGTTCTGGAAACTTATGATCGTGTTCAGTGTTTAAGCAAAAGCCTGATTCCTCCTCTGCATGTTTGATGTTTCAGTGGAGATCGCCACCCTGACCCGTGAGAGCAGTAAGACCTGCATCAAGGTGCTAAAGCTGAAGGAAGTGGAGGAGCTGATCAAGAAGCACGAAGCTGAAGAAGCCAAAGCAGAGAAGGACAAGAAAGAGAAGGAACAGAAAGAGAAGGACAAGGACAAGTAGAGACACGTGTCAACACTTAACATTTTGTATGTGTGAAATAAAAGAATGTGCGTTTGCTGCTGTGGGTGTAAAAACGGAGGTATTTGTGTTTCTTATAATAAAACCTAAGAGATGAATTCTCATGTGATTTTTTTTCACTGTCAGATGACGTTCCTTTGCTGCTGTTAAAGGCTGAACTTTAAATTAGAAAGTGGAAGACAGGACTGTTTCCTGCCTAAATGTTAATAGTCTTCCATATTTTTCATCTTCATGGATCATGAATCACGCCATTTACACACCAATTGTGTAGAATGTCTATCACTAAGAAATGTCAGCTGTCATTGAATTCACACTGCCTCATGAACTTAAAGAGTAGACATTATTTTTTTAGAATATTATATACAATAGAACATACTTCAATTGCAAAACCAATTCCAATGACGTCAGCTCCTCTTTCTTCTAGCCGACGGGGGGCATGTCCACTGTTTGTGAAAAGAAATAGTTTTTGCTTTGATTATACATTATTGGACAAAGGCTACACCCTGGATGAAGTGACGTTCAGGGCGTCTTCTCTGTCTAATCCAAATATACTCACATCCAGCTGCAAATGCCAAAGACAGCAACAGTCCAACAATTCCAAACTTGGGGCTTCAAAACACACACATACCCCACTTGGATGATGTCATAGCTCCACTCTTTTCAAACATCAGTATGTCTATTGGACTGTATTTTCTGCTGTGTGCTACTGCTGCTGCTGTAAAGCGTAAATTTCTCCACTGCGAGACAAATAAAGGTTTATCTTATCTTATGTCAGCTTGATAGTTTTAAGTCAATGCTTTTATAGCTGATAGGGATTTTAGTCTTATGGGATTAGAGCTAAATGAAGTAGATGGTCTTAATGTATTCAACAGTAACTGTGTGCTATACACTTAAACTGTTATGAAACAGGAGAGAGTGATTACACAATGATTACAATCTGCTCCATAAGGGCAGAGCTTCCGTTCTTTTAGTCAATTTTTATGAAACTCTCAGAACAGCAATCCTTCCAATAAACAGGCACATTTCTTTCGATTTGTTTCATTTCTGTTTGCGCCGGTTCCGGGTTGCAGTTCTGCTGGAGCTGATCCCAGCTCTCAATGGGTGAATGGCAGGGTACAACTACTTCATTGCAGTGACACATGGAAAGACAGACAACCACTCACACCTAAGGGCAATTGACAGTAACCGATTAACCTCAGAAAGCTTTTGGAGGTGGGAGGAAGCTGGAGTACACAGAGAGAACCCACACAGACACAAGGAGAACGTACAAACTCAACACTTCTGTGGAGTTTGCATGCCAGTCCACGAATACAAACCTGGACCTTCTCTCAGTGAACTGTTTCTCAACTCTTACACATATAATTCTGAAAATGAGACACTGCTGAATGCTCCTAAACCAAGTTTCCATGATCAAAAATTGAAATTTCTAAATAAATCCATGATCAATTCACACAAATTAAGGAGATCCACTAACATTTCAAAGAAAACTGATTTGTCAGATCATAATCTCTTCAGCAGATATGTTGGTGTTCTAATTTTAAGGTTTACTTTGGGGACCTGTGGTTTAAAATACAAATTATATTGAAAAAAGTAGCTTCAAGAGCCCTCATGCTGCTGCTGGGAGAAGGGGTAGATTTCCAGTGAAGCACATTATCATAGATCAGATTGGTGAGATTGTGATGGAGCAGACGTAGACATGCAGCTCTTTTAGACAGGATTAACTATTGATTGGCCCGTTTTAGTGCTGCTAGCCGGACGCTGGAAACGAGGCGAGGACATGTAAAGGCTGTTTCTGAGAAATGCAGTTGATTCCGTAAACACACATCAACCTCAATCTGAGGGGAGTTTATGTAAAGTCAGCAGGAGATTAAGGCCAGGAGAGGACCAGCTCTTTTCGTTGAAGGGATTAATGACAGTTTGAATGCGTGACTTCAGATTTTTGACTTGAGAAGTGTAAGACAGAAATGTGGAGCTCAAGGTCTTTGCCTTTATTTAGAATCGGAGATTCTGATTATGAACTAACTCCTCTCCTGCAGGAGGCAACAACAAAGGTTTAAAAGCAGGTTGATGTTTTAGAGGCAGATTTAACTCAGCTGAGTCCGTCCTGACCTAGACTGAATGAAAATAGACCAAGTGACTGGGGAGGTGTGGCGAGCTGTTTGTGGATTAGCAGCTGAGTCAGCAATACGCTCCAAACCAAACCTTTCCACCAACTTTGTCTCATCACTGCTGTTCACAGCTTCTTCTTTCCAAGTTTTATAGTGTTGATTTGTGCCAGAGGGAAACTTGAAAGCTCTCTGGCCAAACACCACAGCGTTTTAGTTGTAACATGTGACATCTATCAAAAGATACACACAAAAAACATCTGAGAGATCTTTTTATTGCCCCCCTCCTTTTAAGACAAATTTCCAGAGTACACAAGTGTAGATTGTCATTGAAAGGTTGCTATCTATGGCAAGAACAAAAAATAAATACCTAAACTATAAAAAACTGAAATATACAGAAAAATATACCTCTGAAAAATTAATATATTGATACCCAACAGTCGCTCAGTAGCACATGTATGATGTGAAAACATACCGAAAATAACCTCCACCCCAACATGGAGTAAGAGCCGTCATGTTTCTGAGGCAGGATGTACGGCTGCTGGGGGAATGTATTATTTTACAAACCACAGATGAGCTGCATCTCAAAATCAGGATGATTTTTAAATCAACAGACAGATTCTTTGGTGTTATATAAAAAATGTGCAGGATGTTTCCTGCCTCCAATTGCATATACTGTTATCACCCGACATGTTCTTCTGTAGCTCCGCCCCTCAGTGTGGGTCGAGACATGGACACATTCCTCAATAAGACTCGGAAGTAAGAAACATTGCACTCTCCTCTTTAGGCACAAAAGGCCCCGTTTCAATCAGTGAAGGACCCGAGCTCGTTCTACAAGGTGAGTGAAGACTACTGCCCGTTTGTGTTGCTCATTGGATTGGCCAGGAAATAAATACACAGCGATGTTTGAAAACAAGGACAGTAGTTTTAAACTGCTGCGTGTTGTTTCACTACAGGTGCACCCAAAAAAACTGCAGTTTTTGTCAAGAATGTTTTCATTTTTATTTCGATAATTGAAGCCTACAGCTATGTATCTCAAAATATTACAGTATTTTTTTTAGGTCAGATGTGAGAGAACCATTAATGATGCAGTTTAATTACCAAAAATGTCAAATCTGAGATAGAGGATTTTTAATTTTCATGAGCTGTATGCCATTTTTATCAAAATCAGAACAAACAAGGCTTGGAAATTGTGAATACATTTGAAATATATTAAAGTTTCTACTTTGGTATTAAATTACTGTGAAAAAATCTATATATATGATATTCACATTTTTTTTAGATGCACTTGTATACATCAGCTGTGTCATTTTGGACTGTTCTCATCAGTAACATTTCTTTGACCGCCAGCATTACAGACATGTTATAATATTGTCCCGAAATATATTCTGCACACCTTCAATTTAAAAGCCATTTTTTAAAAACATACACACAGCTGTGACTTAAATGTTAAACCTGATGCAAAATGTTACTCAATGTTTTTCTGTCACTCTTAATATTTGAACTACTTTTCATCATTGCTGATTGTTCGGGGCAGAGTGACATGCTGGAATGATGTGTTGACCTATTTCAGCAAGACTTCACCTCCAAGTTAAAAGTAGAATAAAAATTACAATTAATAAGAAGTCATTAAATCAGTAAGAATGAATAGATCAGTCTTTAACCCATCCACACTACAAAGCAAAACAATATTTTATTGACCTGTTTAGAACCCTGCCAACACAGCTTGCTGTCTGTTCAGCACACCAACACAAACCAGAGTGCCCTGATGACTGATAATTTAGTCTGAAGCTGTCAGGAAAGATATGCTTCATGTTTTTGCGTACAAAAAAAAAAAATTCTGCCATCTTGTTGATGGCAGCACAAACATAAGATTTTTATGAAAAGACCCTAAGATGTTAGAGACAGCTGCACCCAGATTTCCAAATCCATATTCTGTCCTGGGGGAAGAAAAGGGGGAGGGTGGGAGAGTCTGTGTCACATGGACATCCTACGACTGCCAAACACCCCCTTCTACAAGTCTATAAAAAAAAATACCTCCCAGTCAGTCTTGAAGAACATCAGAGGGTGAAGAGGAGTTTGTTTCCAGATGGGAACTGAGGAAAAACACAGGAAGGAGGGATGGTGGGTGAGGGAGGAGTCAGCGGTCACTCCTCGTCTGAGCTACTGTCGTCCAGAGAATAAACCATGAAGGCCAGGTCTGGGCGGACCGGTACCAAAGGGTTTCCCGGCTTCACCATTTCAAAGCCCATATAGTGAAAGGTCTTGATGATGGACACTGGTGAGAAAATAAGAGCGTTAAGAGATTCAACGGGAATCATAAATAATATAACTGGTGGAAATTGTATCATCAGAGGCGCTCACTTCGATCCTCTCTGCTTTTCTGGAACCACAGGAAGACGTAATTCACTTTGAGCTTCTCTTCTGCAAACTCCAGCAGAGCAGTGAGCCTGAGGACGAGCACAGTCAGTCGGTGAGCGAGGGAGAGGGGAGTGGTGATGACGCACCATGTTCTCTTTACATAAGGTCTGCAACTTTACATAATAATGCAGCAGCAGCTGCACGGCTCATGGGACCAGCTCTGAGCCCACAGCAGCCAGGTTAGACTGTCCGACCATCAACTCCATCCAAACATCACAATCCCTCATTTGGGTCACACCAGCAGCTTCAGGTATAATTTAGACTGAGCGAGTCCGTGAATTAATCTTTTGAACAAATCTTTTTACTTAACAGATTCTAGTGATTCAGTACACCTTAAAGAACTGTTTGTACTTAGTATTCAGGCGCAGTCAGTTTCACATTTGGTTTGAGTTGAGTTTTCAGTGAGTGATTCATGTCAGTCAACTATTTTGCAGGGACCCAAAGCAGATCTCTGTGGCACTCAGCTGACCTGGGAAATGAACAGATCTTTTCATTAATTGATTCAGTACAGTTCGTTCACCCAAAAGATGTGTTCTTTCAAAGACTCGTTTGCCAACGGGACAACAGTACCGCACTGCTGTGCCGTGTCAAAAACCCATCCAGTGGGATCTCTTGTCATGCCAGTAACACTGGAAGCCATCTGAAGCGTCCAGGTTATTTAGAATAACACTTTCTACTTGTCAACATAGATAGACACCATGTTTGGTGCCCTTGCAAAGTCCAAAGTTTGTGGAGGTGGAGGAGATGTGGCCTTCTTAAAGCTCTTTTCTTGCAGATGCTGCTTTATGTTACTGGACTGCAGCCAACATCAGTTATGGTCTTAATCTGTCTTCACAGACAGCCCGTCGGATCCTCCAGCTCAAAGCAGGTGTCATTTTTTGGGGTAAGGAGCTTTGCAGAAATCACGACCGTCTTACTGCGTTCAACCTCGGCAACAATGGCAGGTTGTGAGAGACCTTGCTGGCCACATTCAAACACAGAAAGGCTTTTTGCCATCAGGAGGTCATGACAGAGTGAATGTCTGACAGAAAATGACATGAAACACACGTTTTAGTGTGGAATCAGACTTTTTAAGGCTCTGGTCTGAAACTTTAGATCAGCTGATGAACCTCCTATTTGATATTCAATTCAGTTTTCAATAAATAACCCACTCTCTTTTTTCCAGCTCCAGATTCTTCTTTTTGCATTTTAAAGCTCTACTTACAACCTGAATACGGCCCACCAACGCAAGATGCAAATATTCATATTTTTACCCAGTGTTAATATTTGTTCAGGTGTGTGTGTGTGTGTCTGTGTGTGACACGGAGGAATTATTAAATAAATGTCTCATCAGAGAAGACTTTCAGAGATAGCTGTGCTTTGTATGAGAGCTGCAGTGACAAGTACGCCTCATTTTTCCAAACCACCATGAGCCTGAATGGGAAATATTGGGAATAATGTTTTGTATCCATCCACCATTTCCTGACAGAAATGTGATGCCTACCCCTCTTTGCTCCCCTCTACCAGAGGCCCAGAGGGAATCTCCAGGAAGAGGCTGTCTTCAGATAGAGCCGTATCCCAGGAGGCCGAGCGGCGCTCACTCAGCTGGTAGTGGAAGCGGAGAAGAGAGGAGTTCCCACTCACTGGAGCGGCCTGAGTCACTGTTAACTTCTCATCCTGGATTCACACAGAGGAAACTAGGATTTAGGCTGGTGTTCCAGAGCAGCTTTTATTCATCGATGTGTGTGTCGTTATCATGCGCATGACTGAGAAAACCCGCAGGGATTTGATTAACAGTGTTGATCTCACTTATCTGAACTACACTCGTTCTGTGTTTGTCTGGACAAAGTACACAACCTGCAGCAGCTGGTCTAACCGATAAAAATGAGAAGCAACAATTACAAAAAAAGAGTAGGAATGTGTCCCACAGTCCTTTCTGTCCCTATGCTGCTGTTCAGCTGACGAGGGACCAACCAGACTGCAGGTATGAAAACTCCCTAAGAGTTAATTAGCGAAGAGACATGTCAAGTCAACATTCATACTGTTCTTTGTAGCAGCTGAACAAGATGTTCATGTGTGGTTTGTCAAATCATTAGTCTTTTCTTCTACCTCAGTAAACCTTTTGGCCCAATTTTGCAGGATACAACAGAAATTCAGTTTCTGCTTCAGAAGCAGACAAGGTCTGTAAAATATCAATGTCAGCTATTTAAACCAGTTTCGCCTGTTCCATGGTGACTCGTTACACTCCCTGAGGCGGCTTTATAGTCTGATTAAAAGTCCTCACGAGATTGCAAATGTAGATCAGTAAGTCAGTGAATAAACGTGTCAAATATAACTGTTTCAAAATGTGGGCACCTGAATTCAAATCGGATACACTGTCATTTCAGAAAGGAGCTGATGAGAGTGTTAATATGACCGTTGCGACAGATTCCTAAATCTCTAATCCCCCGAGGACATTCGGTCACATGTCTGGGGTGCAGCTCATTGCACGTGCTCACACAGAGATGGAGGGATGACACGTGTGTTCACTGGAGAATTTTGAATTGAACACAATTACTACCTGAATAGTTTACATGGAATAAGACAACACATGCACAATTAATTTCTCGATAATTTAAAATACATGTAAGCTCTCTGAAAATTAAAATTTGGTACATTTTAAAATCAGGTTATAAATGAAAGACGTGTAAGTGCTTAATCCCTTATTAAATCTGCGGAGCGTTAGAGGGTCACACATTTATTCACTTTACTCTTAAACACCAGGAACAGAATGCACCTTGTGTAGTAGCACGCCGAGAGAGTGATCCCTGACCGTCCCTCGCCCACCCGGGATCTTCAACTGTGGGTGAGGGGCATCAGGAGCACCACAGAGGCCCTGGAGCCTGAGGGATGGAGCTGGGCAGCCGGGACCCCGCTATCCAGGAACTGGAGGGAGAGAAAATGATGACAAGGGACTTTGGTGTTGGTATGCCCTCTTTTCTCTTAATCTGAACAACCCTTTAGTGAATTTGTGACAAAGGAAAGGAAAGAAAAAACAAAACAAAAACCACCATTTTCAGGTCTCACCATGTGTAAAAGTCAAAGACACAGGCTTAAATCATAAACTTCAATGCGATTCTCAACCAGAATCAGTTCTCCATGCCATAGAATGCAGCAATCATTGATTCCACACATGTGCTTCCTGCTGAGACACGTCAAAATACCTTGTGTCTAAAAGAGCCCATCAGATGTGATAATTGTAATAAGCAAATATTGCATACCAGTGTCAACATGTTCCATTACCTTGAACGTTACACAGCAGGATTTGACATGCTGGTACTTTTTACTTTGTTTCCAACAGATATTTCAAACATGAACTCTGGAAAAAGTACAAAATACCTTTGACAATGTTTGTAATATATAACCAGTGCCTCTGAGGCCCAAACCAGACATCTGCAAGTTATTGAATTATTGAAGTTTGTGTCCAACGTCTCTCCAGGTTGTGACCAGCCTCCAACATCAACAATTGCACCAATGGTTTATAATCCACACCATTTCTGAGAATTGGGAGCCCGGTAGTAGGCATTTATCATTAACAAGCACATGATCTGTTAACACCTCTGCAAATAGCTCACAAGGATGCCGAGGACACGCATCTTAAGAGTTGCATTTGTGTTACAGATATGATTACACCCTGGCTGACGCTGCCACAACACACTGATGAACTCTCATTCAGTCAAACTTTGACCTATCAAGTAAACAAAAATGCAGCCATGCCTGCCTAGCCCGTTTACCTGACAAACACATTTTGCAAAAGTGCTTAATGGTAAATAAACTCAGGGTGCAGTATATTCCCCATAGGAACTCCATGCATTCTTGTTTAATGTGCAGCAGGAGCGAAGCTGCACTCTTTCCATGCCAACCAGACAGTAACCCAGACGACCTGATGTGCATGGCTACGAGTCACTAGAATGGAAAACAAAAGCTTATTATGTCTGGCTAATTGACTTTGCAGATGCGACAGTACATATATGTATATCTCTCTGTCTCTCCCTCTCTCTCTTCCCAATTGCAAAAACGCCCATCACGTTTCTCAAGAGCTAGGCAGAGATGCTGCAAGAAATCATTTCCATTATTTGTTGATAGAGCTGTGAAGTCTATTATGCATATTTTTCTACATATTTCTGATGAATCATTTATTCATTTCAGCTCTACTTTAAACAGAGGGGGGAAAAAGGTGGTGAATGTTTGCAGTGCACCATTACAACAGTCGGGAAAATGACTTCCTGTTCATGTAAGAAATGGATTTGAAAATGGCTTTCACGAGGATGACAGCTACAACACAGGATCAAAGAGAAGATAAGCCCACTTGGCAAGATGATTTCTTTTTCCATCTTAATGCTCAACAAATAGAGGAGCCTGTCCTTGATGGAAATGCCAGCTTGTTTTGAAAGGCAACACTCATGGGCTCTGACATTTTAGCTGAACAGCCAAGCAGAAATCCTGTGATGCCGCTCCAACTGGAAAGCTGCAGCCTTTAGCCCCCCAACAGGTCACAGTGTCACCCTAAAAACAGAATGTCGGTTTCAAGAAGGTCAAAACAGGAACACAAGCCAAGACAACATCAATACGCCTTTCAGACATCTGCGCCAAGTGCGTCACTGTCTGATAACGCATAGAGGGTTGAGTGCACATGTGAATATATGCAGGATAACACTTCAACGGCCAATTTGCTCTTCCTGAGCTGGGAAATGTTTTGAGGAGTGATTCAGGTGAACTGTTTGAGGCACCGAATGGCCTCAGATAGCTGGCTGCTGAGACGGCTGTGGCGCAAATCCAACATGCAACTCGACCAAAACAGGAAGTTCTCAGGCAGTTCATCCAAAAGAAAGGAACAGACAAAACCAGCTTCTCACACAGATTTATAATATAATTGTAGAAAACGTGTATGTGTATAAAGTGTATAAACTTTTAGCCATGAGGTCAACAGACACAGGTTTACTGAGAAAGATATATTCACACTGAAATGCATAAACATGTCAGTGTGTGCAGGTGAGTAAAGACCTCACACTTCCCATGACCCCAGAAAACTTTGGCAGAGCAGCGCGTCAGAAAAGACTTCGAGACAGAAACAGGAAAAACGCACGTGCTCTGAAACCTGAGTGACGACAGACATTTGCCTGTTAAAACACATTGCTGCAACCCCTGAACCAGGCTGTGGCCGCAACGAGAAACCCAACAACCTGATTGCTTCAAATATTTATGATGTTGAATAATTCACATTACAGCCAATAAAGTATTTTACAACCCAGATAATAGATGCCAGCGTCGGATTCCGCAGAGCTGGTATGCAGATAAACTGATGTAACCAAACTAGACCAAACCAGAGGTCTTTAGGGTGACTTTAGATCCAAGGATCCAACAGTGGCAGTGATTCAACTCAGACTTCATCAGTATAGTGTGCTAGCTAATCCTAGCTTATCAGATAAGCCCTGATAAATGACCTGAAAGAGTCAAACCAACACATTTGAGAGTGTACATGTCTGTTGCGAAACCATGAGTATAAGTAAACAGCCGACAATGGGTGCGTCTGCCCAAAACTAGGCGTCATGGCATTCAAATAATGGTGGTGCTTGTCTTTAAATAGCAAATGACATATTTCTGCCCAAAACCTCCTCTCGATCAAAAACACATGGATATAGATGGGAATGAAAAATGGGAAACAATTAAATAAGTACTTTCTTTTTTGGTTGGTATGTCAAAAAAAAAAGCAAAAAGAATATTGTTTGCAATGTATCAGGTAAATTCAGAAAAGAAATACGAAGACGATTCGCTTCAGACACAATAAACAGTACAATTACTATCTTTAAAAAGGTTTACTTGTTGTGTTGCTCTGATGACAGTCAAATGACCAAAACACATTCACTTTTGTACTGTGTTCAGATGAACACATTTGTGGATAAAAACAAATTACCATGATATGACTGACCTTCTAAAAGTCATGGAGCTGTAATTAAAGAGCCAAGACAGAACATTAGTGATCTGAAAGTTGAGTCTCTCTGTTGAATATTAGGCATAACGAAGAACACTTTAGGGCATTTATGTACACCACATGAAGAAATGTGCTTATTTAAGTGAATAATACCGATTGTTAGCACCAGCAGAATCTTTGACAAGCCTCAGTGTATCCGGTAAACATCATACAGTGAAAATGTTCACATACTGACGTTAAGCTCAAAGCACCATGTTGTTTCACTTATGCGAGGCAGAGCAACTAGCGTTGTATTTTATTATGATGCACTCATGGTCCAGTTTGCAGTTCTCTTCTATTAGGTGTTCGTGCACATGCTGGAATCTGTGTCAAAGTCTCACGTTGCTAAATTTAACAGGTATAGAACCTTTCCCTTCTGAGGAGATCAGCATGTCAATAACACTAAATTAATCAAGTAGGTCAGGTTATATTAGAGCCCCCCAACCCCCAACTGACCCCCAATCTACACATATGCAGACTTCATTGATGCTTGAGAAACAAACTCATAAGGGGGGGGGGG
>CAAKHB010007048.1:344531-368440 GCA_901007665.1 Aeoliscus strigatus
GGGTGGGGAGGGGTTATGTAACCAGGGTGATGTAGGCCAGTTGAGGCTTTCAGCCAACAGCGCCTGAAGAGTCAGAGAGCTAATAAAGTCAATGGACCTCCACTGTTATCACATGATCAACCCTGTGGGGCACTAAAACAAAAATAAAAAATATCAAAGCAATAAAGCTTTTGCCTCAAAAGAAGAAGAATTCTTTCTTCAAAACAACACCAAAAACCAAATCCCTGTGAGACTTAAAAACAGTGATGCAATGACAGGATCAGGAAAAACAAAGTCAAAACATGAACATTGTAGTTTGCTCAGGGCAAACTATTTCCCAGCAGGCATGGATGGATGGGTGTCAGCTTTTAGTTTTAAAATGAATGGTATTTTCATTAATTAATTTAATATTTGGTTTTACTTCACTCCAGCATTTTCAAGTACGTGAACAAACATACAAATATACATTTCAAATAGGAAAAAGGTGTCTTAACATTGCAGCAAGTAGAAAATCCAAGGTTATTATAAAAAAATATCCCATCGTGGCTGGGGTGTTTACTGGTGTTACAGGTCAGGATATTGAGGTTACCCTGCAAAGCACCGTACAGTTAAAACTCAGACAATACATTTGGCAATTGGGGAAATAAATATGGTATCATAGTGAAACAACAAAAAATCTGCATCACACTGTCGCCTAACAACTGCTCTTCTCGGTCTTCTCTGTTTCGCAGTGGCTTTCCTTTCTTTTCAAAGCTATCGTCGCGAAAACTATGCTAACAAGTCTTTGTAAGTTTCCCGGGTACTTCGTGTCAGAAAAGGAGCCGGACATGTAGTGAACACCGTAGTCAAGTGTGTAAATGTTCTCACCTTTCCTCTGCGTTGAGCATGATAGCTTGGCGGAGGCTCGGCTGTGTGCGTCCTATGTGGCAACCAACACACTTGCTGTTTATCAAAAACTCCACAGACAAGTTGACCATCCGTAAGTCGAGAGCAAAACAACAGCAAGAGCTGTTGGCAGCTTCTACAGAGCTTCTTAGCAGAGGAGGAGGACTCGGTTCTGTCTCTTCCAACAGCGACTCTTGCAACAACAGGAACGACGGCGAATTTATAGCCGCGCTCAGCATCATGGGTAATCCCTCCAAACCCGTTCACGAGATGAACAGTCAACCCACCGGCTGTTTGACTGACTGATACTGCACGAGTCAGTTTTCTTTCAAGTCTGATTTGTCTTATTAACCGTTACATTCCTACTATTATAACGTTCAACCAGATACTGTCTTTGTGCTGTAGACCTCAAATAAGACAACAATTGATATATAAAACAATTATATACAAACGATTAATATATAATAACACTTGGATCCCCCTAATGAATTCAATAGGAGGCAAAAGAGGTGGAAAAGATGCTGCAAACATCTCGGTCATTGTTGATTCTTCCTCATCCCCCTTTTGTTTGCAATGAGATTGATGATTCCAGACTGATTTTTGATTTTTTTGATTTTTCACAGACATTGCACAGTGACTTTGTACCCCTTTTTCACTAGCTGTGATAGTTTTGTTTTATTTTGTATTACTGAAACAATAAAAAAAAATATATATGGGTGAATTCAGGAAATGTATGTAATAGGATAAGGTTTGACATCATCTCTTTTAAATCAGACATATCAAAGTTACATATCCCTAACGAGGTACAAAACATACAATGTTTTATTACTACTGTAGCATTGCAACATTTAATATAACATCAAGTGTGACTTCTCTTCCCAGTTGACTTGATAAGATAACTTAATTAACTTACTAAAATTGGTTATTGGTTAACAATTGATAAGTTACTATGTATAAGTTAATATGATGAGATTTTTGTGGTACTGCCTGCCCTCTGTGTCCCCATTCTCATTTCTGTACTTGTCTGTTTGATCTGTCATGCTACTGGAATTGTGAATTTCTCTCAGGGGATAAAAGTAAAGTATCTATCTATCTTAACTGACAATTTGATGTACAAAGCTACAAAGGTAATCGGATGGAACCACAACCTGAGGATTTGAAAATATAAAGATGGAAAAACACAAGTTGACCATGCTGACAAGACAGAAAATGTACATTTACTTAATGGAATATGTGTTGTTATTCAATTCAAAAGGAAATGCAAAACACCATATATCAAGAAGGAAATAAAAACAAAGAGTTGGAGAGTTGTCTTGTCAGTTACATACTAAATCAGTGGTTGTCAACCCTGGTCCTTGAGACCCACTGCCCTGTATGTTTAGATGTCACCCTGCTTCTGCACACCTGATTTGATGGATCAGTCTCGGTGGCTCAGACGTGCTGCAGAAGCTTGATAATGAGCTGTTGGTTTGAATAATGTGTTTGTGTCACTGTCTTTTCACATTTTTATATGTATTCAAACAAAATGAAAACTTCACTGCCTCACTGAAGGTCTGTACCCTTTCAGTGTATTAATAAGTATAACACAATAACATTAATTTTAACTGCAATGGAATATTAGGCAATACAATCATGTACAGGGCATAAATACTTTTCATGCAACAGATTTGCCACAGCACAGTTCTGAAGGGATTGACATAGTTTCTTAGTTTTTCCCCACTCAAATACAGCTCATGGGATTAGTTTAGTAGAATCCTGATTCCTGACTGGCGGATTGTGCCCACAGAGCCACTCCCCTTTTCCCCCTTATTTGTTTGTTTATTAAGCATCCAAGTGATTTTGCTAACTGGCTACATACACGTACAGCCATGTCAGAATAAATGCATCATGGTTTCTTTTTCAGTGGCTATTTTTCAGTATTATCATTTAATTCTGCCCCTTTTTCTCAGGCTCATTTTTTTTAAATGGCTTGATTGAATTATTCAGTGTACTTATAAGATTGTTACAGGTAACAGGTAACAGGTAATATAACGTTATTGTCTGTCCCTCATGTGTACCTATGATGAGCTGGTGACTGTTCACAACCGTCTCAACTGCTGACAGCTGGGTTCGGCTCTGACACAACCGTGAGCCATAATCAGGGCAAGCAGGAGATGACAAACAAATTAACAAAAAGGTGAATGAAACACTCGGCTGACCCAGACCTGCAACCTCTTATCAGGAGATGAACATGTTCTGTTGGATGTATTTAACTGTTTAACCTCAATATTTGAGAGCTGACAGAAAGTTCTGTGAAATCTCATCTGTAAGTCTCCAGGGGGCCTTGTCAGTGGGCAGCTCAGCAAAAACTCCCAAACATAGCCCCAGTTATGTAAGAAGAATGGAAAAGAGTGCCGGTGCCAAGCAGATGATCAGCTTAGTAACAAGATAGCAGCCCAGCCACTTGATCCTGGCACATCACTGCATCAGTGTTGGCAGTCCTGCTCGCCTGGATAAGCAGGGGACTTGTGGGTCATTGCCACCCACCCACTATGGAACAACACCTTTATCTATGATGCAACCACCTGTGAAATCTCTGAAGTCTGTGTCAAGTGGCGGTATCCTGAGCGACTTTTAATAAATCAATATACAAGCTTGATTTGAACTGTGTGTGAGGCCAAAACAAGGAGAAGCTAAATGTAGAACTACTGATTTCCTTATAAGGTACATTTAAAACATTAAAAAGTTGCAACACATTGTTTTTAAAGCTAAACAAACCTTATTTATCTATGAAGACTTAATATTAAAAACCCATAACATGAACATAGAATACAAATCATGAGTGGGTCTGATCACTAATGACCTCTAACAATCAGGTATGAGATAAGAAAGATAAGTGTTTGCAAAAAAAAACAATTGAGGAACAATCATGTATATTTAAATATTCAAAATGAATATCCACTCTGGGTCAAAATTTGTATTTGTATTCCATAGCAATGGACTGATACTGTTTTCCCCAATTGTCCTTATATTTTTTAAAGAATATCACTAGAATGTCTATGGATTGCTGTTTACTTTCACAGGACAAAGAGACTTTGTAAAGCAAAATAACACACTTAAGCACGGTGCTTCATGTCACAAACAGTTTCACAGTAATTCAGGCCATACGATTAATAACAGTTGATTATTAGATTAACTTTAATGTCAGAAGGGGGTTTCGGAAGTTTATATGATTCACGTATCGACATTATGACCAAAACTGGAGGCTACACTAATGTGCCTTCTATGTAAAACAGCTGCTGCAAATGATGTAACTGCACTACTCGGAACATGCAGCGTGCGTTGGGGATGGAGGTTAATGGACAGAACTCGCTAACAGGCTTCAAAACCTCGACATGATAGGATTTCATTGCATGACAGCTACAAGCACAGAGTACACATGACATCTGTCATTCATTATGTTAAATAACATCTGACTGATGTAGATGCTGACATTTTTCTTTATTTCTGAACAAGTCACTCAACAGAAGTGTGACAAAAACAGGGAGAGCATGACAAATAAATTTCAAACAGTTAATTTAGGAATTGAAATCAAAGGTGTGTCCAAAGACTTGGAATAAACCTAGTGTTGTTTGTGCAAAGTTAGATTGCTGCATGATTTCACACGTGATTCTCTGGCTGAAACCATGGTGGTTTCAGTGAAATGTTCACATTTGAATACCAACATGCCTATAAATGTTCATGCTGAAACAGGCTGTGCTGGCTTTGTGCTTCAGCTACCACAAACAAAGTACATCTGCAGCAATATGAATTTATTGCATTGTTTTAAAATGAGAAACTACACTGTGTAAGTCACAAATCCAAATCTTGATTCAACTGTTTGTAACAGATGTGCGGCGCAATCAGAGAAAATGTGAGTTAAGGGAGACTATCAGGTGACCGGAGAGGTTTTAGTTTCCCGAACAAACCATCCCTCAGCTGTCCTCCATGAACTCAAGCTCAGTCTCACCTGAGACGGTGGATGAAAAACAAAACATCTCTCGAGTTTCAACCTGTCACCTCGATGTGGTTTGAGAGTGGTGCGCTGACCTGCCTATTTCACTTTGCCTGCAGAGGCCCACACAGCGACGACAAAAGGCCGATCATATGAACATCCTGGAACACTCTATCCCTGCTTTGAGGATGAAATATTCAATAGGGGCTCGGAGAGGAACCAGAAGAATCCTACTGCAACACAAGATTCCTGCAGGAAGAAAACAAATCAGAGTTCTCGTGAAGAGAGAGAGTGTGAAACAGGATGATTATTTATCCCAATGATCTGACATGTACATTTGTCGATCCATCTGCAAAGGTCTTCCATTTT
The DNA here is from genome assembly GCA_901007665.1 of Aeoliscus strigatus. Classification (NCBI taxonomy): domain Eukaryota; kingdom Metazoa; phylum Chordata; class Actinopteri; order Syngnathiformes; family Centriscidae; genus Aeoliscus; species Aeoliscus strigatus. The sequence goes on from CAAKHB010007048.1 coordinate 349,738, forward strand.
ATCTTACAGAAGCTATTTTCCAAACTACGTCTATATGTAACTACACTGCACTCAGGCTCTTCATCATTGCTGTGGCTGCCCTGAGGTCATGGTGTCTGTATTTTTGTAGGAGTGACCCCAGCAGTTGATGGTATTTAACAAATACGTACAGCTTATTCATTTAAATGACTTTAATTACGCCAGCATTTTACTCATTTTTGTTGTTTTACATGAGCGATATCTGCTATATTTCTCCCCACCACACACTTACTAGTTGGTATTGAGGGTTCAGCATTTAAAACCATTACAAGTGTCTATTTACTGAATGTCGAGGGCTCTTAAATTTGAAGTGTGCAGAGCCATTTGATTTGCCAGAGACAGATGTGTGTTGTGTTTGGTGGATGATTTGTGACAGAAATGGAAGAACACACACCTGCAGTGTGTTAAAACAAGAAAAGAAAAGGGCACTGTGTTAGGCTAAATTGTCATGCCAATTTTATTTATAGTGACAAATGTCATCATGAATCCAAAATTGGCCTCGAGGGGCAAGAACCTATATTTATGTCCATTTGGGTACCTGACTGTCATCAAAGTACATGATCTCACAGTTCAGACTGCAGGTGTTTGGCCCAAAGCAGATCACATTTTAGATGACATCTTTCCTCAACCAAAGAATGTGAAGATCATATTTCTTTGTTGTGCACGAGTGTGAATGTGTTTGCTCTCCACTCCAGTAAAAACATATGAATTACATAGGTGGGAGAGCAGCAGAACTGGGACACGAACAGCTGCGCAGCTTTGTCATCAGATTTCATGCTTTTAGCAAAATCTTCTCTATTATAAACTTCATAAAAGAAAAGTGATAATGTTTCCACTTCTGTATGTGAGTGGGTGTGTATTTGGACACACAGACGTGCACGTGAGCTATCACGATCCCTGGACAAAGTCTTGATCTAATTTAAGTTCCCATTGTTCTTCTGTGGAAGCATCCCATCATTCTTTGTGGAGTAACAACAAACGCAAGGGACATGTTAAAAATCAAACCACTTCAACATTTGTGTTTGTGTTCTCAGGCATAAAAAACTTGTGATGTTGAAGTGGAATTATTGTGATGTACATCTAACAACACATCTACAAACAACAGTCATCGGGAGAAAAAATACTGTTTCTTCAGTGGTTTTGATGAAGATGATGAGGATTGTTCTGCAGGATTGTAATATTGGCCCTTCTTCCAACAATATGTAATTATACAGGTATGGTGCTGTGCAATCAATGTGTCCCACTCCCAAAAACCTTTAGAGAAGTGCTGCCCCACTTCCTGCTAACATGCCTTTTTTGCCTGTGTTCTTAATGTCATCTACTTGACATAGACTTCACAATTAGCTACTTATACTGTACTACAGCAAGAAAAGAAATGCTCACAGTGAGTGCCGCTAAGAGTAAGGTGAAACAAAGGTGTTAGCCTGATTAGCTGTGAGCCCAGAATTTTCATGTACATGTTCATGTACAGAGTTGTTATAATTAGTTATAATAAGTTATAGTAAGTGATGAAATTAATCATCATAGACTTCTGTTCAGCTGGGGTATTTGCATACTGAAAGCTGCCTGGCAGGCAGTGGTTGAGAAACCTGGCCTTCTCGCATTGAGGCAGTTTTGCTAACCACTGCTCCTTTAGCAGGAATAGTGTTAATACTTCTCATCATCTCAGTGTAGAATCTCCTTTAAGCACAAAATTATAATAATAATAATGTGTCATTTGCTTTTCACGACACCCACAGAAACTTTACATTGGATACATTATTCATTCTCTCCACACTCACACATTGATGATGGTAAACTACATCTGTAGCCACAGCTACCTTGGGGTAGACTGACAGAAACGTGGCTGGCAATTCACGCTTCTCTGGCCAACACCTAACATTCACTCACATTGATACAGGGCAATGTGGGTGAAGTGTCTTGCCCAAGGACACAACGACACAACTAGGATGGAGTGGGATTTGAACCACCTACCCGCTGATTATTGGATGACCTGTTCTGAGTGTCATTTCAGGGAGCACCCAACCTGGAGGCCATTTTGAAAAAGGGCTGAGGAGGATGGGTGGAGAAACATTTTCAAGCAAACTACAATTCCGTTGCTTATGAACTAACCCAGCAAGATGCCATGACCTGGATGGTCACACGTGATCTAATAAGTTTTTTTTTTTTAATTCCAGGGTACATGAAAGTCTCTGGACCTCCAGGGTCTTCTTGAAGGGAAACATTGTGATTGTCTTTCTTTGAAGATGATGTTTCTTATCTGAAGTTAGTTCTGTCCTTATCCTTGTAGGCGCATCATATGCGTGGACACATAACTGAAATGGTCAGGTGGTGAGCGGCAGAGAGAACAGTTTTTTGCATAATTCCCATGTAAGACAATGGCTAGCCAGCCTGCCTAAATTAGTATACAGTCAGTGGCCTTGTTGCACCATCTTCCTGTTCAGAGCAGTGAGCAAGCAGTAACCCTTGAGGAAGGGCAGGGGATCGTGGGAACCAGCATGTCACCACAGCCTCTGTCACGTCCTGCTGAAAACTCTTTCCAAAGAACAACTTAACAAACTCTGTGGCAGAGGAGGGAAAAGAAACCAGAGAGGAAACTGGAGAACAATGAAGAAGTAGATGTGACACTGCTGCTTGCTATAGTTCTGGGTGGGAACGCAAAAGTCTGTTGTACTGGAGTCAGACTGTGGCTATCCACAGTCATTGACAAAATACAAGTCTCAGTTCCCACAACGACCTTTCCCACGCTGCTGCTTGTATTGTATATTCTGTTTTTGAACTGTTTCCCTTCTGATTTGTTGCTTGTTTGTGTTCCCTTATCTATGTGAACGTGCTTCGACTTTTGTTTCTTGGAACTTAATCCATTTTTATCTGGAGAGATTTCAGTGACGTTTCAGAGCTGCTGATGGTCATGGCAGTTGTAAACATGCTTTTGTTATAATTAAGGCGTTAGAATGCTTGGCCATTCTGTTTTTTTTTTTTAATTTCAATTTTAATTTTATATATGAAGACAGCAATAAACCGATCCTATAGCCTCCCTGATATGTTTCCCTGCATTTGCTATTATTCTACTCCATTCTTCCTCACTTAGTTCACATTCCAAATGTCTCTGCCATATAGTCTTCCAACTCCTACAGATATTCAGTTTGCTGAAATCCTAATAAAACACCGCTGCCCTGTGTGATGTCTCTGGTCCCTCTAGGAAGTACCTTACTGGGTTTGTCCCATGTGTGAATTGCCCTTTTCTGATAAGTGTTTAACTTGGATATATCTCCAGAAGTTGCCCCTTTCTTCTAAGTCATATATTTGCAGTAACTCTGAAAATTATATGAATTCTCCATTCACAAATTGTTTCCAAAAAACTGTTTTCTTCTCGATACATACAGACCTGTTGTTCCATAACGAGGCACATATTTGTTTTACATGTGGTGCACCACACCATTTGTATACTTCGTTCCAGACCTCTTAGAGTAGGCCAACAATGGGTTTGAGAAATATTCCACTGTGTCCACTGTAACAGTATTTGTGTCAGTACATCCACCGGGTTAACGGGTCTCTGTGGTTCCGTTTCTATTTTCATCCAGTTTAGTTCTCTGTCTGTGCCCCTCCAGTATTTGGCCAGTCTTGTCATTTCAATTGCCAGGTTGTATAATTATCATGTTGGGGAGGGCCATGCCTCCAACTTCCTGCGGAACCCTTATTTTTTAAAATATTTATCCTGTTTTTTTCTTGTCCCATATACAGTCCTTGACCCTACTGTACTTATTGCTTGAACAACTGTGGTGCTATACACGTCAGTAACATCATGGACACATACAGTAATTGAACTGTAGAACTATCACCATCTTGATGACATTTATTTTTCTCCATAGTGTTAATTTTAATTTTAATTTTTATTAAAATATATCTCCATTTATTCAGATTTAATTTGACTTTCTGGAGGAGTGGGTCCAAATTTATAAGTATCATCTCTTCTATATTTGGACTCAGCTGCACTTGACTCGCTGACTGTAGATTGTAGCTAACTGGTACACATACCGATATTCTGCAGCTGAGAAATCACAAGAGAAATTCCTGTGCTCACGAGTGCCCAGTTATTTTCAGTAAAAAATAATCTAAAATTGGTGAAGTTAAATGGAAAATAACTGTATAGTGCAAATCTCTAACCAGTACCACCAACCAGTGCTACCAATCCATGCAACCAACCAGTACTACCAATCGGTGAATACCACCCAATGATACCTAGCAGCATTACCAACCAGAGCTACCGACAAGCAAAATTTTCCTTGCATTCAAAATAAATAGAAGGATTTAATTGTATTAAAGGAAGATTCCAAATAATGATGACTAGAGAAAACACCTGCCTTATATTTGCTATTTTCAAATCTCTGGAGCGAGGAATCAAACACATATGCTTAATGATGCATGACAGAAGGGCAGGATGTGGACATTTTGGTCCTCCATGTGACCGAATGCCACGTACTTCGTGTTGTGATTCTCTCCAATGTTCTTTTAATCTCGTTCACAAAGCCTCCTGCTGGAAGCTATGCCAGATATGTCCGGCTTGTCACGGCTTTTCCAGCAAAGCCAGTAAGTGAAGAATAACACTGTTTCACCTGACAATACCCATTCGCCACAAACTAGGCCAATCTATACAACAGAGGGTTTAACCAAGACCACGGTTGTGCCGACTCCAGGGAATTCTTTCCATATTTTCCTTCTGGTGAGTCATTCAATGCCTGAATGACTCTGGGAAAAACAAGGACCACAGACACACACTACGTACAATCCAAATACCTCTTCTGACCATCAAAGCCAAAGTGGAGTAAAAAATATATCGTATATTCACATAATGTTCCCAAATGGTCACAGCGTTCACACACTCCTCTGTAATTATACATCCTCAAACTAAAGTAAAATAAAGACAGAGTTTCCAGTGGTGGAAGAAGTATTCAGTTCATTTCAAGTAAGTGGTTTTTCATTCGTACCCTCTCAGTAATACCAACTGTTTGGAGAAAAGTCCTGACTGCAGCTTCAGCAGCAAGAATATTGGAATGTTTGGCACGTTTGACTGAAATAATGACAAAAATGTAACCTGAAGACGGAAGACAGAAAATGATACTGAAGAGGATCTCCAGAGTTACTGCAAATCACTATGAGGGGAACATGATTGTGTGTCCCACATTCATGATCCACCAGCAGCTGCCAAGACTCAAAGCCACAAATGAGAACCTCACGGTGGCGCTAGTGAATAAGTCATTTGATCCCCAGCTATCAGATTTCATATGGAACCAGGAATGTCCCTGCAAAATGTTGAGATAAGGGTAAATGTAAACTTTCAAAAAGAGAGTCCACACGAGAGACTCCACACACTGTAGTGGCTCCTCCATGAAAATGGCACAGTACAAATAAAAATGGTTAAGGTTTGCCATAAAAACATATCATCATTACTGATAATCCCTTTGGAATGATGCATCATTGTGAATTTCTCACAGATTAATAAAGTGTAAAGTATCTATCTATCTATCTATCTATCTATAAGGCTTATATAGTGTTGTAGTCCAGGTTCTGCTGTTTAATTAGATGTGGAGTATATTCTTTCATGATTAACTCTTCTCCAGGTATCTGGCTCTCTCTTGGGGCCAAAGGTGATGGGAGTGTACATTTCCATTCCACGTGCATCAGAAAAATGGGACAATCACAGGAAGGTTTGTCTAACATCCTTTCTCTTCTTTTGACAACTTTACCTGACATTAACGTCACTTTAATTGTTTAGTGAACTCCCTTGAAGACCAGAGGACTGAAACAAAAGTGGTTCTTCTGTGTACACAGTTAAGTGGGGAGAAAATCAAAGTCAACGTCATGTCACCGGTTGTTGTAAATAAGCACCAGAAAACCACCGAAATGCACAATGACACATTTGTATTGTTCTGCCATCATGTGTGAAACCACAAATATGCTGCTTGTGTCCTGCTAAGGAGCTGGGAGCTGTGGTCTGAGGGGGCCCTCTGCAGTCCACAGTGTCCACTCTCCATTCAATGAACTGCTACGATACAGATATGTTCAGAGATGAACGGAGACAATAGTTCCTGAGCTCACAGCAGCACATGTGGGAATAGAGGAAAAGTTCATGTGTTCAGTGTGTTCATGTTCATAATAAACATTAACAGATGGATTTGGAATGTGAATTAAATGAGGAATGATGAGGAAAAGATATGTAGCAAACTCGAGAAAATGTCTCATATATATATATATATACTGTATATATATATAGTATGATACTGTATATATATATATAGTATGATACAGCCATTAGGAGTAAAAATAATAGAGCTCCAGGGGAAGTCTCTTGAGACAGATTTGAGTCTCACCAAGATTATGCTTACTGGGCGACCAAACATGTCAAAAGTATGTCAAAACATGACTTTGCAATTACCAATGTCGGGATGGTCACAGTAGCCCAAAATATCCTCAGGTTATGGAAAAGTACATCCTCAACAGACTATAAAAAAATGGATTGAAACTATGACAGAAATAGCGTCATACGAGCAGATATTGGCGAGGAATAATGAGTAGGCAGAGAGGGGGATGGGACCATGGGACTGTAAGACCTCTAAGAACCCCACCCAACTGAACTGACAAAGTGTAAATTTAAAAATAGCTTTCATTTTTCGTATCGATCTCCTCCTCCTCTCATGGCTCTTGTAGCCGTACTGGTGGATTACGTTTGGGTCCTGATTCCTCCTGACCGACGCAGACTTTATTTCTGACCAAATATTTTCACTCATCACTCATTTGTCTTGCATTTATGTCCACAAAAGTTTTTCCTCACATCCGTCACTAAGATCTGCTCATGTGAATGTTGGCTTTTAGAATAGTCTAGGATAGGCTCTCAAATAGTCAGTATCCTGAGTGTCATGACATGACAACTGTTGTGAACTAGCACTGTACAAATTCATGTTTCCTTGGGCAGGTTGGTTGTTGTGTGTGCACATCGGTGTGAATTAAAGATGATCAACTTAGTCTGATCCCCATGTCATATCTGTCTGTCTTCGGTTTTAAGAAACCTTTCCAATGGACCACAAACTGACAGTGATGAAGACTTGACATCCACATGTCACTGATGGTTTCAAACAAGCTCATACAACCAATGTCACAGTATACTGAATGTTCTGGTTGGTGCTAGGAAGAAAATAGAATATACAGAAGTTTAACAAAACTTGAAAATTTTATTTCAAGCACTTTTTTTTTTTACAAAAAACAATGATGAACAGTTAAGTACACCTTGGAATGCTCGTTGGTAAATGGACCCAGAGTGTTGCCGTGACTGCTGGATATTGATGCTCTTCTGGTGCATGAAGACAGCAGCCACTGCACCGATTGGCCCACAGCTTCCTCTCCAGAACCAAAGTGCTCATAGGGAGACATGGTGTCCTGCACAATTTCCTGACACCCCTACCCCTCTCAAGTCCTGTTCTCTACATTCATTCCCAGTAGCTACTCCTTTGCCACAGCAAATGCTTTCTCCACCTCAATTTTGCCGCAGTCATGGATGACGACATCTTTGAGAGGCTTATCACGGCCATCTGTTTTAGTGTTCTCAATCTTCTTCACCACATCCTGGAGGACACAAATAAAAAAGGACATTAAAATATGTCAGAAGTCACAGAGGGAGTTACAAATTTCTATGCAGTGTAAGACACTGGATACGTGTATTAATGGGTAGGTATGTTTTGTATCGGAAACCAAACATTTGTAGAAAGTTTTGTTCCTGGCAGTGTAGACACACTAGTGTGACTACTTTATTTATAACCACACATTTTTACAAATCCTACTGCATTATATAATGTTTTTTTAAAATCCCATTTCCAGAAATGTGTGTGTGCCAACCACTTCCTAACTGTTGAACTAGACACTCACCATTCCCTCCAGAATTTTACCAAACACGACGTGTTTGCCGTCCAGCCATGAGGTCTGAACTGTGGTGATGAAGAACTGTGAGCCATTAGTGTCCTTGCCAGCGTTTGCCATGCTGAGCCAGCCAGGGCCGTAGTGCTTTAGCTTGAAGTTCTCATCGGGGAAACGGTCACCATAAATGCTCTTGCCTTCATTTAAGAGAAAAAATATGTTACATTTCAAGTAAGTTTTTTTTTTAAGTTTCTGATATGTATCTAAATGTTTATCTGATGTTTAGCTCTTTGAACATAAACTGAATTGTGATGCTCTGAATGGCAGCTACTCTGACAACATCAAAAATCCTTTCAAATTCTTACAAATGTGTGTGTCAGTATATATATGTGTCAGTTTGAACAACTAAATTGGGTTAGTAAACAAATGAATCTTGCCATCTTACCACCAGTGCCGTCTCCTCTGGTGAAGTCTCCCCCCTGGATCATGAACTGTTGAATCACTCTGTGGAATTTGCTTCCTTTATAACCAAACCCTTTCTGTACAAAAAGAGCAAAGAAAAAAAGGGGGGGGGGTATTACATTAAGACCATTGTAAGTTCATATTCATTCAAAGTGAATTGATTATTCAAGAGCAGTAAATGTTAATATGTGTGCATCTGATTCTCAGCCACTGTCTTCATAGGTAAGATGTATTAATTGTACTGATTTTTAGAACACAAACATTTCAGACCATCAGTTTTGGTCAATAACATGCAGACTCTCACCTCCCCTGTTGCCAGAGCAACAAAGTTGTCAGCTGTTTTGGGCACAGTCTTCCCAAACACCCCAATAACGATTCTTCCAGCATCTTCATCTCCAATTTTAATGTCAAAGTACACCTGTAGCAGAAGTCAAGTTAGTTAGTTATTAGCCATTACACTGGAATATAGCCCTTGACGATGCAGGGATTTCTACTGAGCCCTAAAGGAAGCAAATTTACTGCAACTTTCATGTGCATTTGCAGTCCAGCTGTCTTTAGGTGGAGTGACCTCCTGTCGTATTTGATGAAAAGTCATTCAGTAATCAGATCAATCCCATAACGTTAGATGTCCAATGCAGTACACCTTCAGTTGCGTCCACAAACACCGAACTGACTGGAACTGCACAGTTGTCATGAAAACATTAACCAAAACCGTTAACACCTCAAATCAACCGACCGACTCAAAGCAGCCAGTTCTTGCAGACGTGGACAAACCAACACTGAGCTGACATGTGCTGAGCTGCAGCCAGATGTGTTCTACAAACCGGATATAGACTGCCCATTCTCAATGATTAACTTTAAAGTGTAATAATCGGGCAATTGATAAAAAAAAATGCCAGTCAAGGCCGAACTGGAGCCAACGGGGACACTAGCCGGTAGTAGCCCGCGCCCATTTCAGATGTGATACTTTAATGGCGAAAACGAATCACTTCTTTGTACCAAATGAATCATTTCACTTCACAGTAACGTGCACTGACTGAATTAGGCCCAGTTCTTTACATTAGCCAAGGAGCTGGCTACCGGTAGCATATCCTCAGCTGACAGACCGACTCCAGGCAGCCAGCCCGGCTCTAGTGTGACGTGGCTTTAAATCCGTAGCTAGCAGATAGCATTAGATGATAAGCTAACATTAGCTGTCGCTTGTCCGGCATCACGCACAAGCAAGCAGGCTAGTGAGCTAACTACACAGCAGACACCAACCTTCACAGTCACTTTGGGGCCTTTCTTCTTCTCGTCAGCAGATGAGCCATTTGGGAAAGCGAGAAAAATCACGGATCCCACAATGACCGTTGCAGCTACGAGGAACTTCATTCTTCTCTCGCAAAGTCTAACCATCAACGAAAAAAACGAAGCCCGAGGGCAGCCTGGCACTCAAGCTAGCTTTATATGAGCCGGAGAGAGGACCGCGATATCCGGGGTGGAGACTGCAGCGGCGGCGATGGCGGCTCCGCACTGAGCAGCGTTACGTAGCCGTGTCGTCACAGCGTACCAACGCATCGGAATCTGATTGGTTGATGTTAGCCAATCACATACGAACGCGTAAACTGTTCTGGTGGATATATACCAGGTCATATTTTCCCTTTGTTCACATTTGGAATTTTTCTTTGAAAGAAAAATAGAAAAAATCAGAAGCTGTTGGTGAGATTGATTACAAATTAACTGAACTGAAGTACATAAGGTGAACGTTTTGGAAGTTAGAAATGATGTGCGACTGTTAACAGGAGCACATCAGTAGACTGAAATCATGGAAAAATGGATACAAAACACTGCACAATGCATAGACTGTAGATTGACTATAATTCACTGATCAGTCATACAGTCACATGGGAAAGATCCTCCTGGTCAAAGATGCTTAATGTACAGAACATCCAACCCTGGAGTTTCCTGGACACCGCTTCCTATTATAGATCTTTATTTGTGACATTTGGGAATACAAATACAACTTATTTACTTTGCTTTTAACCAGCTAGGTTTGTTGTTACATTTCACTACACTATGTCTACAAAGGTACATAATGTGTTTATATTGTATTTAACCCTGTGAGTTTGGAGTCATATGGAATGTCACAACCAAGCCATGTCCCAAGGTTATTTTGTTGATGATCTCTTGGAATGAAGGAATTTCCCTCTAAGATAAACAAAATACTTCTGTTTCTGTTTTTTTTCTACTGTATAAACACAGTTTGAAAACAACCACAAATGGAGTTTCACAATTTAATGAAAATCCAAGTAAACAAATCTTGCTGACATGTACAAGTGTTAAAACATGACACACAAATGAAATGAGTACAGTAGAATAGATTGTACTCGCTAAAAAAATGAAGAGGGGGAGTTTACATTCACCTTTGCAGACCCAACTGCTGCTTTGTACTAGTGCAAAGAATCAAATCTGCTATGTCACATTTGCATTAAGACTCTGCATTATTGTATGCCTTCAGATTTTTCATTTGAAGTACACACACATTGATCATACTGTTACAGACTGACAAGCTTGTCATTATCTGGGTTCTCCACAGATCAGAAAAATATCAAACAGCCAATAAAAAGCAGCTCAGGTCTGCTGTTTGAATCAGGTCACTCTCTGGCAGTAGTCTAGATTGACCAGATTTTAAATTTAAGCCTAGACATCAAGAACAGGAAATTCACAGTAACCCTGATCATTTTATTTTAGAGGAAAAAAAATGCTTTGCTGCCTTTCGGTTTATCTGGTTGTATTCTGAGCTTTGTTGCATAAAGGATACTCTTCAAAGACATGTTTAGTTTTTACGTGAACACATACTTTGTTATTGACTGACAAAAGCAGAACGACAGAACAACCAATCTACAACGGTGAGTGCTATGCAAAGCCCTGAAGCGGAAAACACCTTTCTAGTTGAAGTGTTTAGCAAAATGTGAGAAAACATATTTTGTCACATTCTCTTCTATTTCTTTTAATTAAGGGAAATGCCACATGTATCTAGATAACAGGTACAGTACATATAAGTGAGTCAGACACTCAGGGAAAGGCGTCTACTGACTGTTTTACATGAACACGTTTTAAAAAACATCCAGAATAGCACTTAGATTCTATAACATGGTAAGACGATCATTAGTTTCCAGTGAAGCATATAGGTTTGTGTGTTTTAGAAGGGTACCGTACATCATAACTACATTTAAATTTGTTTGGTTTGAAAATATAATTCATATATTCAAATTTTCTAAAGGCACACCATACTGAAGATATGTGGGTCAAAGGAAGTTAGGTGAGCCTTCGAGTGGCGCCCAGTGCATAGATTGAGACCACCTCACAGTTTGTGTCAGGTTGAGTTCTGCATCAATTTCTGTATCCGCTGGAGAGTCCAGGAGTGAGAGTAGGCAAAGGACTGAAAGAGACTGGGAGTGTTGTCAGGCAGGATTCAAAGCTGTCACCGCTAATCACATTCTTAAACTCTGAGAAGTGAGTTTTATGGAGGAACACACCAAACCTGGTTCAGCACATGAATGTCTAAACAGGTTCAAAACATTTGACTCCAACCCAACAATCACAGCAGCAGATAAAACCTCACAGGGTCTTGTCAACAAATCCAGCTGATTCAGACAACAGGACTGTCAGATGGAAGTGAAGCTCAGAGGGGCTGCTGGGCGTTAAACTCTGAGTAAACTAGTCCCTCTGCTGAGATGGCGTCCCCAAGCCCCACTGTCCGAAGTGGCTGCTTGCAGACCAGCACGGGAGTGAGGTGAAAGGTGACATTTTCTCGGTGCCACACAGTAACAGGCTTTTCTGGGTCAAGGGTCAACTTCTTCCCTGGACCAGTGTGTGAGTTGTGAAACTCTAGCGGGGCCTTCAGCTCCACTTTGCTCACATCGACAGACTGCAGCCCACAGGCCTGACTGCTCGCCACCCGTGCTCCAGCCATTACTGCCGACACCTGGTTCCCCCAGTATCCATCCACTGTAGCCAGGATGTGGTAAGCCAGCGTGTGGAAATGGATGCGGGTAAGATCCGCCTCAGACGAGGGGTCACTGCGACCATGCTGCTTCAGAATCCAGAACAGGATGTCACTGACGCGACCCACGTCTGGGATGCCTTTCCAAGAAGTCAATTCTGCATGAGGCCCCTTTCCCGCCTGAGAGAGGAACAGTAGCTCCTGCTCATTCAGACCAATAGAGCTGACAATGGGTATAACCTGCTAACAGGAAAAAACAAAGGTCATTAGGAATAACTGACATATGAGCACTTGCATCTAACAGTATCATTGGGACAACATTTTACATGTTTGCTCTCCCCATATACTGTACCTCCTGCATAACGCTGTTCATGTAGTCTTTGTCCGTCATGCTCGCCAGCTCCAAGTGGATGGGGATGTCCTTACGAATGTCAGATATGGCTGCCATGGCCTGCAAATACAATGAGTTCAATTTCTTTCTTCAAATTTGTTCTTGTTCAGCAGCAATTTATTATTGATAATGTAAAAGTTGTGAATGAAGACTGATGGCGAGTTAATATCATGCTTGTGATTTCTCTCAGTCCAAGTTAACCAGTCAATATTTCTCCCTTCAAATGATGTTACAAGTAGTGCAGCAATATGTGCCCCTGTCAAGTTACAACAGCTAAATTGCGCCATTAAAAAAAAGAAAAAAAAGGCCAACAATGACAAACTCCAGCTTATCCGACCTCTTTCAGCCGCGTCTCCCACAGCTCCCTGCCTTGACCCTCCATCATGTGGAGCCCGGACAAGACGACCAGATCAGGCTGGAACTCCTCCAAGGTTGTCACAAAGGTCTCCAGTGAGCTCATCTCCCCATTGGACACGTCATGAGAGAAGATGAAGCGGTTAGCTTGAGGTGCCTGAGATGAACCCCACTTTTCACCTTGGAACAGAAGAGAGGAGCAGAGACAGTGGGACACAGTATGAAAGGCAGTAGATGTATAACATCTTCACATGCACATAATACCTGCTTTGTACTCCAGGATGAGGTGGTATTCATCCGTCTCCTGGAGAGAACCAGGGGGAACAACTATCTGCTCATCCAGCATTTCATGGAGTTTAGGACCAACTGGTCCACATAACAACACCTGTGGAATGAGAAAAACAGAAACTCTCAATCTTAAGCAGACGTGAGTATTTAAATTCCAACAACACAAAAACTGAAATCATATCTAGAATTCATTTTATGCTGTAAGAGGTTTGTGGAGCATTTTTTTCCATGATATAATTCAACCACCGATGTAAACCTCTAAGGTCTGAAGGTATCTTCTTGATTTTTACCACCTTATGTAAGGCCATGTCTACATGTAGACGGAACCATAAAAACGTCGTCCGTACACGCGGTTCCTGAAAGGGTAATCGCTCCTGAAAGTGGAGATGCTCTCGTTATTGTAATGACTTGCCAGCTTCTGGCAACAGAGCGCATTGGATGAATGTCATGACAGCATCATGGTTGTTCAGCTGTCGATTTGTTCACCTTTCAGGAACAGATGGACATTTTCTCCTGCTTCTTCACACCAGGTAGCAGAACGGAGTACAACTTTTCAGCTTTCAGGAACTGTTCTAAGTTTTGTGGTAGCCCAAATAGTTGCGTGGTTACGCGACGGTAAAGTATGCTGGCATGAATGGATCGCCGGAGATACCGTTGGCGTAGGGTAAACGACCTGCTGCTTGGGCAGGACTGTCAAAAACTTGCAAAACAATGCAAATAAATGTGTGCAACTGTACCATCAGATCAGGATATGTGGCGAGCTTCTGGCCGATGAGGGCAGCGTTCCCTCCCACGTACAGCTGGAAGAGGGACATTGGTAAATCTTCTGATAGGGAAGATCTGGCCAATGAATGACTAAGTGAGTAAGAAGTCGTCTTGCCTTTGCGCCAGGGTACTCTGCTGCTGCACGGGCAATCCTCTGAAAGGCCTCTCTGTCGCTAAAGAAACGTTCAGCAGCTGCTCCGCGCTCCATGTAATGGATGAAGGCCTCTTTTAAGTCCTCTTTGGAGTGCAGCACTTCGTGATCCAGGCCGCTGCCGGGATCAACAGCCAGAGCCTGCAACAGCCCCACTCCTGAGACGACCACATCGACACAGGCATTCACCCTTCAACAGAGAGGAAACAACCATTTAAATTAACACTGAATACAGCCAGGATCATAAACACAATTTAATTCTTTATATTAACTGTACAGTTAAAGTTTACATAGATTTAGCTAATTCTACGTTTGTCATTGCTCTACATATGTCTGTACGATAGTTAATCTTGGGGACTGATAATGATTTTCCAATTTCCGAAATGATCATCCTCTGACTGCAGCTAAAACAATCCAGTGTAGTAACATATCATTACCTGCTAAGCAGTTTTTTAAAATGCCCAATGAAAGCAATGAAAGCAATGAAATATGTCTTCTCGTCCCTCTGATAACCGAGCTGATCATCTGCCACCTCTTCAGAATACTGCAATTGCTCCTCATCGGCTGCTCACAAAAATCCAGGTGTAAAACATCATCTAAGATGACGTTCGCTGAACTCAGACTGACTCATGAACTTCTGCCATAGGAGTACAGTAAAGCTGCAACAGTATAGATGGGGCTGTAAAGCTCAACCTCAGGTGACTGTCTCTGTAGTATGTAGTAATATCTACCAAACTCACCCTACTGCCACTTTGCTCCACTGCTGTGTTGGCAAAGTTATCAATGTCTCCCAGGCAGATGAAATGACCTGCTCAAGGCTGTTTTGGCTCTGTGATGATGACTGAATGTTTGGCAGAGTGATATATTGTAGAATCTGCTCTGGTAGCTCCGGGCTGCCATGGTATAAATAGCCAACAGCTAACGCTAGCAGAGCTGCTGCCGAAGCCTTCCTCCACATAATGTTCCCACACACTCCTGCAAAAGAAGAAAGTCTGTCAGTTCTCAAAAAATATCTAAAAGCAAACACTTACCAATATTTTAGTTTTAGAACTAATATGAATATCAGGAGCAATGAAAATGTCCTGTTGTCAACGGGTTACACTGTGACTATTTATAATGTGGCGACTTGGGCTGGTGATGTCTGTACTGCTGTTATAGCTTTAACTACGAGTAAGATTTGTTGATATCAGTTGTTTGTCACAACTAGAATGCAACAGGAGCGCCCTCTGCTGGACAAAGGTGACACCAGTTTTCATCAGTTTCAGGTGTCTCAATATAATATTGTCACCAAATGATTTCCTCTGACAGATTTCATCTGTCTGTGGAGGGTACCACCGGTGCATTACCGGTGTGACGAGAATATATCGTGATCGACTGAAAATACAATAGTAGATAATAGTAGGTAATAGTAGAATTAGACAATAGGAATTCAATTAAAAAACACATCTCATGCAAAGTGTGTGAAGGCGAACCGTGGAGGGAATGTAGTAACAAACCCATGTCCGCATAAGTATATACTCGTTTTGTTTTGTGACCTTCAGTTTGTGCTAATCTAATCGTTAATTATAAGTGTGACCTTCTTCCCGCATTCAACATTAAAGCTGCTTTAACTGGTAGATTAATCTGAGCAGTCTTGCCAGCAGAAACCATATACTGTACCTGAAGAAGAGCAATGAATGAAGAAACGATAGACTCAAGAAAACCAACCATTCTTGCAGTGCAATACTAATTCAGTGTAGAAATACATCTCTGTAGAAACCCGACACAACTTCACCAACCCTACAACTCATGGTAAAATTTATTAAAAAGGGATGGGTGGATTACAGTTACAACACAATTGTGATCTACTCCCATCGCAGCTATTTATGCTAGATAATTTGTGCTCCAGTGTTCCTGAAGTTCTTGCTAGCGTTAGCTAAGAGCAGGGAGGCTATGTTTGACTACACTTTATGGGAGCTAATCTGACAGTAGCAGGTATCTTTAGCCAGCTCATTTTAGCGGGGAACCTAATTTACAAGCAAACTTGGCAGCTAGAGACTTTCTCGCCGCTACACCGCGTTTTAACACACATTTGGATCCAGAACATAAAAGCCCAACCTTCGTATTTGAAAGCGACACGTACCGATGTTGTGCAGGGTTCAAATATGATATTCAGGGAGATGATCCTGTTTCTAGGCAGACCACGTCAACAGCATTAAGTTTGGTGAACACTGCCGGTGGGAGAAGCGACAGTGGAGGCTGAAGTCATTGAAAAGGCACCGAGAAAGAAGCCAGTCCGACATCGCCAGCACAGCAACTTCCGGCTGCTGCTCTGCGCATGCGCCCTGGACGCATGGTATGTCCACGGGGAGGTGAGGTGCAGGTTCCATGACACATAAATACCCGATGGAGTCTCTTGGAATGTGTTGGAAATCGTCTTGTGCCCAAAGCTCTTCAAGTGTGATGACATAATCTCGTCTGTCAAGTTTTGTGGCAGCTCTTTTGTCTTTTTGATAACAGCTCACCTTGAATACCTTCATGGGTGGGGTTTATATTTGCATCATAGCTGAGGGAAATGAAGGATAACTAGGAGTTTTAACTCCACTTTAGGCCATAGGATCTGCCAGAAAGCTTTAAAAACAGCAATAATTTATAAGGGTTGAATAACTGTGACATGGCACAGGAGTGTTTGTTGTTTGGAAATGGACCAAATAAACCCAGGTTAAATCACACAGAAAAAGGATTATATCCATGTGTGATAACTAAAGCCATGTTCATTACAGTGTGTTTCACATTTATTCAACGGAAGTGGAAAAGACAAATTTGAGCAAAATTTTTTTTCTTCACTTTTTGTCAGATTTCCAACTCCCTCAGGTTACGACGTTCAACTGACGTTAACTGATGCAAATTTGAACAAAATTTGTTTTCTTCACTTGCTTGTCAAATTTCTAACCCTTGTGGGTTACGATGTTCGACCGAAGTGGAAAAAGACAAACTTGAGAATTTTTTTTTTGTTAAATTTCAAACCCCCGCGAGTTAAAACGGCCGACCGAAGTGGAAAAAGAGAAATTGGAGCAAAATTTTTATCATTGACTTTTTTGTCAAATTTTTAACCCCTGCGGGTGTTGCCGACCGACTGAAGTAGAAAAACACAAAACTTCGGTTGGCCGTCGACATCTGCGGGGGTTAAAAATTTGACCTTAAAATCAAGAAAAAAGTTGGCACAAATTTGTGTCTGTTGATGTCAGTCGGCCGTCGAAACCCACAGGGGTGAAAAATTGGGTGAAAAAAAGTCAAGGAAAAAAATTTGGCTAAAATTTGTGTTTTTCTACTTTGGCCGGCCGTCGACACCCACGGGGGTTAAAAGTTTGACAAAAAATGTCAAGGAAAAAAATTTGGCTCAGATTTGTGTTTTTCTAATTTTCTCGACAGCCACGGACCTGAAAAATTTGACCAAAAAGTCAAGGGATCAAAATTAGCTCAAATTCGCGTCAGTTGATGCCAGTTGGCCGCCGACACCCATGGCAGTTAGAAATTTGACCAAAAATTCAAGGAAAAAAAATTGGCTCAGATTTGTGTTTTTCTAATTTTTCTCGACAGCCGTGGACCTGAAAAATGTGACCAAAAAGTCAAGGGATCAAAATTGGCTCAAAGTCGCGTCAGTTGATGCCAGTTTAGCCGCCGACACCTGCAGAGGTTCGATATTTGACCAAAAAGTCAAGGAAAAAAATTTGGCTCAGATTTGTGTTTTTCTCATTTTCTCGACAGCTGCGGACCTGAAAAATTTGACCAAAAAGTCAAGGGATCAAAATTAGCTCAAATTCGCGTCAGTTGATGCCAGTCGGCCGCCGACACCCATGGCAGTTAGATATTTGACCAAAAAGTCAAGGAAAAAAATTTGGCTCAGATTTGTGTTTTTCTCATTTTCTCGACAGCTGCGGACCTGAAAAATTTGACCAAAAAGTCAAGGGATCAAAATTGGCTCAAATTCGCGTCAGTTGATGCCAGTCGGCCGCCGACACCTGCAGAGGTTCGATATTTGACCAAAAAGTCAAGGAAAAAAATTTGGCTCAGATTTGTGTTTTTCAAATTTTTTCGACAGCTGCGGACCTGAAAAATTTGACCAAAAAGTCAAGGGATCAAAATTGGCTCAAATTCGCGTCAGTTGATGCCAGTCGGCCGCCGACACCCATGGCAGTTAGAAATTTGACCAAAAAGTCAAGGAAAAAAATTTGGCTCAGATTTGTTGTTTTTCGAATTTTTTCGACAGCCGCGGACCTGAAAAATTTGACCAAAAAGTCAAGGGATCGGAAGAGCGTCGTGTAGGGAAAGAGTGTAGATCTCGGTGGTCGCCGTATCATTACAAAAAAAAAGAGAGGGGGGGGGGGGGGGGGGGGGGGGG
>CAAKHB010007049.1:10885-21091 GCA_901007665.1 Aeoliscus strigatus
GGAAACATTAGCACTTTTGTGTGTGTGTGTGTGTGTGTATGTGTGTGTGTGTGTGTGTGTGTGCGTGTGTGTGTGTGTGCGTGCGTGCGTGCGTGCGTGCGTGCGTGCGTGCGTGCGTGCGTGCGTGCGTGCGTGTGTGTGTGTGTGTGTGTGTGCATGTGTGTGTTTGTACTGTGTGTGTGGGGGGGGGGCGCGCGTGGACGTACTGTACAAAAATTGATTTGACCTTTCTACCAATCTCAGGGAAGGTTTTATGTCCTCACTCTCACCATCACTAGATTTGAGTGTGTGTGTATGTGTGTGTGTGTGTGTTTGTTTGTTTGTCAGTGTGTGTGTTTACTCAGGCGTACATGTGTTAACTGTCAGCGTGGGACTGTGACAGCTGCCTGTCACGTCAGCGTCCCTGAGGGAGTCCCTGTTGGGAGTCCCTGTTGGGAGTTGGTGTGTTTGCGTTCCCTTGTGTGTGTTGTTGGTGCAAATCGCACGTCGAGGGTATCAGGTGTGTGTGTGTGTGTGTGTGTGTGTGTATGTACGTGTGCAGGGGGTGTGTGCCCTGGTTGTAAACCAGTTTGTCTACAACGCGTACCGTACGTTCCATGTTGCTGCAGTGGAGCTGATCTCAACATTGTTGAGCGTCTCACTGGGAGCAGCTGAAATATTCGTCTCATTTTGTCTCTGAAATCATCCTCCGACTTTGGCTGAGATCAGTGAGCAGTCTGTCAGCAGCGTGCACACACACACACACACAGATTCATGCGAGGTAACTCTCCTCCCTCTCGGTGCATCGTCCTCAGTATGCCTGGAATTTCCCTTTGTATCCTAATCTCAGTTGTCTCATTCTTTATTTAGACAAATCCCCTAATTTACCTCTCCGGCGCTCTCTGCCTCCGACAGCTCAGCTGCTGTCACTCAAGTGTGCCCGCCGTCGTGTACGTCAGGTTGTATGTGTCTCCACACTAGAAAAGGTGTTCAAGCACCACCAACAGTTCTGTCTTCTTATAAGATGACAAAAGGAGTGACGATGTTGGTGTGTCATGTATATTTCAGTGGTTCTGTTCCATTCCCGCCCATGTGCGGATGCTGATGTTTCTCGCTGCTCTAAGTCTAAAGCTCAATGTCGCACTGAGCGCATACATCCTGCTAATTATTTATTGCAGCCTGGGGCAACCTGCCCGCTTGCCTCCTCAAATCAAACATGGTAAACCAGCAGACGGGGCTGAGAGCAGAAACTGAATGTTGATAGCCTGAATGTGCGTCGCTGTCACTGTATTTGGGTCAAAGTTCTGTCGTGAAGGGAAACTGTTCAGGTGTTCGTGGCGTCTGGCTTGTTTAGCACGAATGCTCAGCATATCAGTGTGTGCTCAAGCTGCCGGCTGCATTACATAAGAAGGGATTACACCGTGTTTCTTTAATATTTCAGGCCTTGCATCAGCCCGGACAGGAAACTGGTCCTCTGAGATAGGACGCTCATTGACTAAATACATGCTCCGGGTGTGTGTGTGTGGGGGGGGTGGGGGGAGCCGGGGGTTGACCCTTTAAGTTAGTGGGCACAGAAAACACAGGTATGACTTTTGTTAAAAAAAAAAAAAAAAAAAAAGAAGAAGAAGAAGAAACTTCCACTGTTTAAAATCAATCAATTCAATGTAATTCATCACATTTCATTACTTTTTTTCCCTAAATGTTTAATGGAAGATAAGATGTGATGAGCCTTATTGTCCCACAGTCGGGAAATGTACAGCGTTACAGCAGCAAAGAACACTACATACAATTTATTTTGAGGTAATGTACACACACTATGTTAACATGGGGATGATGAAAAAATATGTGTTGAATGAATGTTCTCAAATTTTGAGATGTGTCAGTTCCTCCAGCAGCATCACCACTGACTACTGTCAACCTGCTGTTATATCACAAAACACATCAGTTAACATCATTACCATAGATATGACTGCTAAATCAAACAGTTCACCTTCTACAGCACTTCTGACTGGTGATAATTACAGTCTCATATGGTGACATAAATTACATTATTATAAACATAGATTAGCATCAGGAATATGGATATTCCCATAGGTAACTGTAGTTTAAATACATTTGTCTCACGTCCTGTAACTGATTACTGTTGTGTTTATTTTGTAATTATATCACATAACTAACTCAGTTATTTATTTCTGTTTGTCCTCAGTGTTCAGATTCAAAGAGTTTTATTCCGAGGGTTTACAGTCCAAGGTGTTTCTACGTCCCATTAAGCGAATAATAATCTTCGGAAATAATTGTGTCACGCAAACATACTGAAGGTGGATCCATTCATCTGTGTCTTATTTAAATTTTAGGCTTGTCTCTGCTTTCCTCCTCTTGGCTTGAAGTGCCAGTGTCGTTCTATTCTGGAGCATCTCTCCACCTCCCGTCTTTTGTCTTTCCCTCCGTGGTAATTGAGACAGAGAATGAAGGTGAAGCACGAAATCAGGTGGGAAGATAAGAAATCAATTAGGGCTGGTGGAGGTGTCATTATACGTTTGAATCCCCCTGTGGAGGAAGACCTGTCACATGCTACGGAATCAATAGAACTCAAAGAGACACACACATTCACATATATATACGACGTCTGATAAGTGGGGATCAGAATGGCTCGTGTTGGTTGTGTGCTACATATAAGACAACAACTACATGTAAAGTTAGAAGAGAAATTGCTTTGAATTGACTCATCACTGACCATCACAAGACTTGTTTTTGAAACCACACACACACACACACACACACATAAACAAACGTTTGCTTCTCGGCTACAAGTTCTTGAAGGACTTGATCTCAAATGATCTCAAACACTTGGAACTCCATCAGTCGCTCTTAAGTAGCAAACATGATATGATGGACACACATCATGCTCATAGTTTGGATCTCTGAAGCCCCTCACGTCTCCAGTGTCCAGTCTCCATCTTTAATGTTCGAGGTTTGCTGCTTTCCTTACTCATGTTTCTTATGTCCTCTCTCTCATCTCAGAATTATTCTTGTCACACCACAACTCACAGAGAATGTCCGAAAAAACACTTTTCAAAATGAAAAATATATTCCATGTGTTTATCTTTGTCTGAGTGTATGTGTGCGTGCACACTGTACTCAAGCAGAACAACTTTATGAACCAATTTTTTCCCATCTTTCTTATCACAGTTCCCCCTCAGATTGTGGTGCGGCCTCGGGACCAGATCACAGCTCCGGGTCGCACTGTCACCTTTCTGTGCGGCACCAAAGGAAACCCCCCGCCTGCCGTCTTCTGGCAGAAAGAAGGCAGCCAGGTAAGAAACGTGATGTGATGTCAGAAGTGGTCAAACACCTTCGATTACATGATGACTGAATGGCACTGCCGCTGCGCCAGAGGCGTCCATCAGGCTTTCACGGTCAATTTGTGCCCGACAGAGGAGCACGCCATTTGAGTGGCAGGGTGGGCGAGGGGGTTTCACACGGGTGAAAAGCTTCAGAGCAATGGAGGGTGAAGTCAGTGGGATCGACTGGGTTGTTGTTCAGCTCGTTCTTGTTCACACTCTGCTGGGGGAGAATAATTCTGAAATGTGCTGAAAAAAAACAGCCAAAATGTTCTAAAACATCGCCGTGAAAAAGGAAACCAGATCCACACAGACTGTATAGAAGACATGGAAGTGTCTGGCCAGCAGGTGCGTGCAGCTCCACTGTTCCCATCCAGATTCGCCACCTCTGTGTGCACAAGAAACAACAACTGTTTGGATGAAAGTGTCTAAGGTTTCATAATAGAAGTCCAGAGAGCCTGTGAAGGTTACGGCCACTTTTTTTTTATAACATCAACTGATTAGTGCATTCACATGAGCAAGAATAATGAGACTGAAAGAGTGAAATGTCTTCCCAACACTTTTCTAACTGGGCAGCTTCATTGCGTTGAAGTACCAGTGTGACACATGCACGCACACACACACACACCTTATTTTCCCACCATTCTGCCACTTAGGGTAGGGAGTGTGAGTGCGTGTGCGTGCGTGCGTGAGTGTGAGAGAAAGACGATAAGCTTCACAGCCTGTTGGATCACACTGAAAGGCAGGATGAGGGTGTGTGTGTGAGAGTGTGTGGGTGCCTGCAGCGTGGCTCTGAGGTACAGATTAGAGGAGGAAGAGTGAGGATGGAGGAGGCCTGTGGAATTTGTGTGGGAGAGGAAGAACAAGAGTGGAGGAGAGATAAAAGTGGAGAACTGGTGGAGGTTGTATACAGGCCTGTCACTGAAGCACTGAGTATGTTCTTCTAAGTTCATATAGAAATATGTAGCAGAAGAGGGATAAGGGTAGAAAAAATATTTGTCTTCCATTAGAAGTAATGAAATGAGTGGGAAGGCTCATGTGTGTTTAAACGTGATTCACAACTGATGATAAGTTCCCTCGAGCAGATTGAGCTATTTAAGTATTTGAAGGAGACGTGGCCTCTCTGCCGCTGGGCACTGGTGCCTAAAGCAAAGACCTGCCAGCTCCTTGAATCGTAGAACAGCACACACACCGGATGAATCGTGTGTTCCACTTCAGTACAAGTCAGAATTGGTCGTTTTCAGACCCTCTGACAGGAGTGTGACAGACTACTAGGGCTTGATATAATGAATGTGGGTTTTAACATGTACTACATATTTTTAACTGATCTACAGTTCATTGCTCTCTGTCAGTTGAAACCTCACAAAAAGTTTGTTCTTTTGAACGAATCGTTCAAACGGGAAAACACTGACATCGATACAAGCGATATGGTCCCACGTCATATCTTGTGAAGAAATATATAGATATACTGTTATTAAAATATAGAGCTCAGACGTTCACTCAAAAGTAGCTATCTGTGTTTTTGCTGGTTTTTGTAGCATTTAGGTCCATTTGAACAACACATACACAGAGAACGTCATGTGTTATTCGTCAGTGTGTGTGTTGTTACGGCAGCTGTATGTGGGATACCCCGTTCACAGCTCTGTTCCAACCTACTATGTTGGGATGAAAGCAAACAACCATGGAAAGCACATCACTGCGAGTTACACTACGCAACTGGAACACACTTCATTAGAGGATCTGCTTTCATCAGTGAGACCAGGGGCTGTTCCAGAAAGCAGGTTTAGTGAATGTGAGTGAGTTTATTCTTAAATGGGAAAAAAAACTCCCATCATTTTCGTCATTTCAGACTAACTGATGAACTGAATTCAATCATATGAAACATTTGAAAATTACGTCACCTCAACTCAAACGTCCGCTGCAAGTGGAACAGACCAGCTCCATTCACCGTCTGCTTTTTGTGTTCTCAGGGCAGTTCCATTATTTACTGTGCTGCTCTGTACTTACTGGATTTTAAATGGAGCTTGTGAAAGGATTCATGGACCTTTAAATTCTTCTTCTTCTCTCCCCAGATCCTGCTGTTCCCCATCCAGGAGCCGTCACAGTCCGGTCGTTTCTCCGTGTCGCTGAGCGGTGAGCTGACCATCGCTGACGTCCGAGTGGAAGACTCTGGCTATTACATCTGCCAGGCCATCAGTGTGGCAGGAAGCATCCTGACCAAAGCTCTGCTGGAGGTCGAAAGTGGTGAGTGTGCACACACACACACACACACACACACACACACACACACACACACACACACACACACACACACACACACACACACACACACGGAGGCAGGTGGGATTACAGGATTACAGAAACCTGAAATGTGGAGTGATTAGAGGAGCAGAGCTTCTGGTGGCATCTCCCACAGTTAATCTGTGGATGTGAATTCAGTTGAAATGACACCATGAATGTTATTTGTGTTCACAGACTTGTGCTTTATCATAGAACTTACAAATCCTTCCTATAAATGAAATACGCCACATTGGACAGATGACAAATTCTCATTCTAGATATAAAAGTTATACTTTATAATGCCACGAGTAAGGCAAAGCAAATACTGTGTGTCAAATCTCATACTTCTTCTCATACTTACACTTCTTTGTAGTACACTATGCACACTAGGTAATTACTCGTTAAGTGCACAAATTTCAACATGGCATTACTGTCTCAAATCCAGCAGTGCAATCGTGCACTGCCTGGAAATGACGTGAACTAAACATGAAGTTACTGCTGATACGCTAGCTGCCACATTTAGGTAGTATTTCCAACACATCAAGCCTCGGACCTCATAACTGCTACATTTTCACATACTCATTTAGTGTACACTCATTTAGTGTACACACTTGTACTCAAAATACTAATTTTAAGTTTACGTATAGAAGTACGAGAATTGAGACACAGCTAAGGAAAAACATGAGATTGACGCTTGGACCCTGTTGTGATGAGGTAAGATGATTAACCTTTGACCCCTGACACATGTTTTGCCGAGTTTTGTCACTAGACCAAATGAGAGAGGTGGACATTCCTGGAGTGCATTCGCTGTAGCAGCAGATTGTTGGTTTCAGATCGGGTCTATTCCATCCTTAGATGTGATTACTCTTCTCTCACAGTATGCTGGTTTAGCCCCTCCCACCCTAAAGCCAGCCCTCCTTCAAATCTGTCTCAAATTAAAATATCCTTCTACCAAACGAGCAAACAGTAGGAGGTCTCATCTGATGTAATCAAAAGAGACAACTGGTGTGCGCACTATGCAAATAACGCTGCTGCAACATATGCTGCCGTCTCCGATGCCCCCACCCCCACACCTACCACCAAAACACACACACACACACACACTCACACTCACTCAGGGACCTCGTTGTGCACCCACCCCTGTCCTCACATTGTCAGTTAGCTTCCAGCAGCTGACGCTAGCAGAGCGTTTTGTAGCACAGAGGAGTCCACCTCTGCAGGCAGATGTTCAGAGGAGTGACTGATGTGTGTCCTCTGGCAAACAGCTGCGACAGCCAACGACAACGTGCCGTGTCACCGTGTTTGGAGTTACCGTCACAGTTTGGTGGGTGGCTACATGAAAACATGCTGACACGTGGCAGCTTCAGTGAGGAGTCAGCATGTTTTCATCCGTTTGTACACCATACGCGACACAATCTTCTCTTGTTTTTATTTCAGGTCAGTTACTCCTTTCGTTTTCTCGCAATGTGTGAACAACATGAATCCATGTTTGTTAGAAGATGAGCCATTGTGAAGACACTTTCAGGATAATCAATCCTAATGTTGGCTTCAT
The DNA here is from genome assembly GCA_901007665.1 of Aeoliscus strigatus. Classification (NCBI taxonomy): domain Eukaryota; kingdom Metazoa; phylum Chordata; class Actinopteri; order Syngnathiformes; family Centriscidae; genus Aeoliscus; species Aeoliscus strigatus. The sequence goes on from CAAKHB010007049.1 coordinate 18,038, forward strand.
TGAGCTTCCACTCAATACGTAGTGGGACGCTGTGACAGAGCCCCACCTGACAAACATCGACTGATAACTGGAGCGGTGGACTTCATCGAATCCTGCAGGACGCTGCTGAGGCTAAAGACATGTCTCTTTATTGTTTAGAATACAGCAAAGAATGAATTGAAAGGCACAGAGGGATATGTCGCATCTGGATGTTTGAAAGAATAGTTCCATATTCTAGGAAACAGTGAGAAGAATGGGAATATGAATACCAGCTCACTTGTTTGAACACACTGAACCAACACACCTGTGGATTTATGACAGGCAAATGCAAATTACGCATTCGATTTCAAGATAAAAATGTCCAGGGAAGAAAAAGCTACATTGATCTGGCTGTGATGTGAAAAATAGCTGGAAAATTGTGTTGATGGCAAAAATATAGCATGCCAGAGTATTTTTTCTTCTTTCCTGGCTTGTTAGTGGAACCTGTGTGATTGAAATGTGAACACAGAATAACACAAGAACCACATCTGATGTTTGACAGTAAATCAACTCAACAAACAGGGTTTGTATGTACAAGAACACAAAACAGGCTTGTTTTGTTTTTATCCCTAATGTTTTAAAAGTATTTGTAGGAAATTCAACTTTTATTTTTTGATATTCTGATATTCTTATCATCAGATGTTCTACAGATTAATAGTACTTCTACTTGGAAGAGATGAATGCGTTTACATTGCAGTAAAATAAAAGCACAGGATCAACAATCGCCTGCTGATCAGGGGTTATAGGTTAAATACGAAGCAGCTGTTGGAATTAGTAGTGAACTTTGCTCAGTCCAGACATGACTATAGCTGCCAACGTCCCAAGCGTGTTTTTTTTAACATCTCCTCTACTTCACGAGTGGCAGAATGCTCAATTTCCCCCCAAAACCCAAAGATTGTTGTCGTGTCTCATGTGTCTGTCTTGGTAGTTGTATTGGTTCAGCTGCACAGTGACCTGGTGGTTATAGTGGATAGTTGTGGGGTGCCACAGTGTCACATCCCGCCTTTTCAGCTGGAGCTGTTTTCTCTTCTTGTAGCACCTTCAGATCGGGTCCCGCCCATAATCCGCCAAGGCCCGGCAAATCACACGTTAGCTCCTGGTTCCACTGCTCAGTTCCACTGCCATGTGATGGGGAACCCGGTGCCCAGCCTCCAGTGGGAGAAAGACGGACAGAGGATCTTAGCAAACGACGCTCGGGTCAGCCTGATGGAAAACGGCACTCTCCAGATCACCAACCTGCAGGTATTTACTCACACAGAAGAGCTTGTGTCCCCCACACACACTGTATCTGAGCTAGAGCAGAACTCTGTGGTCCGTCACTTCCCAGCAAACATCTTGCACATGTTTGAAGACAATGAATCTCTTGTCCCAGCGACTGGAACAACGAGATGCACCGAATGTTGCAGCTGCACAAACGTGAGCGCCATGATAATGACGGCGCGAGGCCATTAGCAGTCGTTAACGGCGTCTCACTCCACACTAATGAAATCCAATCGGCTTTGAGTTCTCTCCTGAGTACGAAGCAGCACCTGAGGTCACCGCAGCACTTTGGTGAGGGTCACATTAATTGATTGTGGGTTCTCAATGATTAACGATTGCCAAGGCTTGTAATTAAATCCTCTGTACATCACTGTGACGGAGGAGAGAGGAGAGAAGGATGGAGACAGAGGACCGAGTAGTTCTTGTCATGTGGGAATCAAAGTGTTCATAAAGTTCTCTGTGGAACTGAAGCAAACATGAGATTTATCAGACAGGGGGTCATTAAATTACTCAATTTCATTTGAGACGTGATGAGATGAGAGCTCATGGCTGAGTGAGTCGTTTTATCAGCTGCTTGAGCTAAACCTAAGAGGATTGTACTTTATCACAGTTTGAGTCAAAACCTGCAGGTCAGCTCACATTTGGTTTGGAGAAGAAGTGAATAATCCACTGTCTTGTCTGAACGTTAAGTCTCACACCCGATGTGCTAATAAAAGAAAATAACCCTCATTTCACTGATCATGTTGACACTGTTCTCATGATTCCGACTGTTTTGCTGCGTTACTTTTCAAGTCATTGCTACCATACTAAAACCCACCGTCCTGCTTCCTTCCTACAGTCCTTTTTTCTAAATTATACATTATACTGAGTACTGCAGAATCACAAACAACAATATCGGTGCATTTCAAACAATCCCAATAACACACAAGCTGCAGGGTATAAACCAAAGCCAAAAACTGAAATGTTACATTTGTACCACCACATTAGCACCGACCACACTGGAAACAGACACAGGCCAATTATAAAACACCAGAATGGGATTCGTTCAAAACATTCAATCGGAAAAAAAAATCAACAAACCAGTGATATCAGTATCTGCTAGAACAATTTAATAAATAAGACAAATAACTGAATAGAAAATACAAAAATGAAGAATAAGAATCAATATTAAATAAAAAAAAATATATAAAATATATATATATATATATATATAACCTAAAGAAGAAGTAGGAAATAAAATATAAAAGTAGAAAATAAACAAATCATTGGAAAACCAACGTTCATTTTAGTCCCTTTAGATGATGTCCTCAGCTCCACAGCTGCCCCCCTCCATGAATGAGTCGGGTGACGTGAACGGTGGTTAGGGAGCGGTGACGTGTGCCGACAGCGCGATCGGTGTCGGGGGTCAGTACACTGAACGTAAAAAGGAAAAGGGACAGCTGTTAGCTCTTCATTCTCACGTGCGTCCATCTGACCTCCTCTTCTGTTTTTGTTTTTTTTTTCTAAATGTGTGACAGCTGCTGGCTGAAGGATTTCCACGGTTTCATTGGGGTGTGTGAGGAATAGCTAGAGCCACACAGGGAATGTGAACGTATTCTCTCTAAATGGAATCAAATCTGTTGTTATATTATCATCCTTTTCTCAGCTGCTGGGAGAAAAAACAAACCGTAGAAAAACAGTCAAGTAGACCTGAAGCCTCCTGTGTGTGTGTGTGTGTGTGTGTGTGTGTGTGTGTGTGTGTGTGTGTGTGTGTGTGTGTGTGTGTGTGTGTGTGTG
>CAAKHB010007049.1:21119-34115 GCA_901007665.1 Aeoliscus strigatus
GACAAAAAATGAACATGATGCACAACAATGATGCTCAGCCTCTCGTTTCCATGACGAGGGGAAATGAAATCACCCCTCATAAAGCACATTTAAACCTAAAGTGATCCATGTAAATAACTGGATGTCATCTGCGCCCCCGGAGGACAGCAGATGGTCTGTTTGTTCCTCGGACGCTGGCACTGAGGAGACGCCATTAGCCCGGGATCTGTGCCAGCTGCACACACACAGACACACACACTGTTGTCCCCCGCGGGTGCCAAGACGCCCTGGACCGACCAAACGTGTGTGTTAAAGAGTTTGTGTGTGCCATGCGCGTGTGTGTAGGACAAATAAAAACACATTATGAAGAAGAATCAAGTTAAAGCAGAAAATCAAGTTCATGTGTTGACTTGAATTCCCGGTGTCAATGTGTTTTGGTCCTTAATCAAATTTCCCCTCAGTGACCCCCCCCCCCCCCCCCACCACCACCACCACCACACACACACACACACACACACACCTGTACCCGTCAACCCTCCCCAGGAAAGGCTGTGACATCATTATCAGCCTGCCATCGATCCAGGAGGTTAACTGGTTTGTTGTACGTGCTAAGGCAAAGAAACAGAACTGACAAAAAAAATGTGCTGTCTATTACAACCCAAGCTATTGTTGTTGGACGTTCTTAAAGACTTATTTTCCCAATTTAATGCAACAAATGCTCAGACTAAATAAAAGATGCCATTAAATATAAGTGCCATTATCTTAACATAGGGATAATTGTTAATCAAACACGTCTTAAAACTAGAAGAGCTCCACCAATAACAAGTACATGTGTTGCAATCTTGTTTTTCCCTATTATTTAGGATAATGTGCTTATATTTAGCATTAAATGCTAATGTCTATATATCTGTCTTGATCTATAATAAGGCTATATAGACTATATATAGACACTGAAGACTGAAGATATAGAAATAGCATTATAGAGCATAAATACTTGAAATACTTCAAACATTTCCCTCCTAACTAGATTTCACTTTTTGCAGCGTGTCACTGTGTTGGACTGGCTTAACACCAGAACCCCCCCCCCATCAAATCTCATTCATTTATTCACAGAGACCCTCCCTTCTCCTTCCCTTCCTCCTCCTCATCTATTTTTCAACCGTCGGTGTTCAGCTTTGATTCCCAGTCAGGTTACCCCACCCACCCTCCGTGTACCGCCGCCATCCGGGGACCTGTTACGTACCCGGTCGTACAGGTGTGACGTTAGCCCGCTCACAGGTTACCTGAAGGTCAGAACCTGGGGACCCGACAGACACAGAGTCACCTGTCCACCGGACACTCTGACAAGCCACTTAGGCCTGAGTAATGCCTCAGTCTGCGTTACCGATGAGCCACTCCGCAGAGGAGGCTCAGCTCAGCAAGGTGTTAGTGGTGATAGGTTGTGTTGCTCACATCTTCTGCATAATGTATAATGTTTTGAATTGAGGCTGCGCTCGCACAGGAGGTTCGTGAAGGGAGGCTGATTGTGTTTGGTTCTGAATGTAATTGTATGAAACTACAGAAGATGAAAACATCTGGCAGCTTAACAGAAGAATACAAATGAAATGTGCCCACTAAATCACTTCACACTGATGCACTTTCTTGCACAAACACACACATTCAGCAGTGGCAGTGCAGGAAGAAAAAAAAGACCCACAGAAGTGTTTAGACTTTTAGCTGTTCATGATTATTCTGTCTTTGATGGTTACGCAAAGTCTCCTCCTCTGCCGTGTACGAATCAGACGCGCAACATAAAAGCCTTCAGCTTGACTTTAGCCCTTACTTCAAATAGATCCACTGAGAATATATCGCTTAAAAAAAAACAACAGAGTACGTGCAAACTGTGTAACGTTAGTAATTGAAATAGATTCCATGTTGGAGCTTGATGAGAGTTCACTGACATTAACTGATCAGAGAATAATGAACAGGCGCGTCGTAACAAATCCACTTTTTTAGCTGATTGAATTCCCAGATACAGGAAGTGATTCACCTTCAGCTGAAGGATCAGCTGTGCGTGTCATCAGGATGTCATTCTATCTACAGCTGCTGTCAGTGTCTGAATTGGAATCTCGCTCGTGACTGATCTGAGCCCTCCACAAACACGTCCTCATGCTGGACACAGAAAGGTCCGCTGAGGACGTTCACCTGAGGCCGGAACGGTTCACCTGGTTTGTCTTGCTCTGTCTAGGGAGATGAATCCATTAATCCCTTCATGTTTACTATCGACGCAAGGACATTCATCACCTGAACCATCAGATCTGTGTCTGAGCTGAACATAAACATCTACACACAAAGTGGGGACCAGCAAAGTGTCCTCACATCCCAAAGTGTCCTCACGTTCCCCCAAATATGTGTCTACAACTACATGCGCGTGCACACTATTGCGGCTCAGCTAATCATACACATTTCCTGTTGCCAGGAAACTGACTCTGGTATTTACACCTGCCTGGCTTCCAGCTCCAGTGGGGAGACGAGTTGGAGCGGAGTACTCACAGTCAAAGGTATGTTGTTTCTGTTTGTAAATTAGTGTGTGTGCGAGCACAGGGACACGACACGTTATAAAGAAGCATGTAAAACAACAACTCATTCTCATTTTCACTGAACACAAGTGACACTTCACACCAGCGGAGTTAATGTTTGGGGGGTGAAAACACATTCCTCTTAGCAGCCCACACGCCGAGAAGCAGTGAGGGTGGATTTGGTCTAAAGCAGTAAGCATTCAAGCATTTCAAGAATCTCCTGCAATTTTGTGTTTTATTTTATTTTACAGACATGTAAATGAATATATATTTGTACGTCTAAAACACGTTCAGAGCTTTTCTCTGAGTACATCAAGGGTTGAACATGCTGAGTGTTACCTCCGTGAGCCTTTGCCCTTTTCATTTCCTCCCGAAGCCATCAGGAGTTCGTACACAATCGTTCCAGCTGTAGACATTTTATTAGCGGTGTTAACTGAGGGCCTAATGACTTAACAAGCTGCGCTGATGACATCTGAGTTTGTTATTGCGCGATTAGCGTGCTAATGGTTGGTTGTGATCTAAGAGCTGCCGTGAAATGCCACATTGTGAAGTCTGTTAGAAGTGTGGAATCCGCCCGAAGCGGCGATAATGCAAATGTTCAGTCAACATTAGTGGGATTACACAGAGGTCATTATGAAAGAGCTCCTGCCAAAAGCGGAAGCAAACACCTCGACTCGCTGCTGTGATTTCATCTCTGTCTGTTCTTCCTTTCCGTTTGCTTCTCTCCCCTCCAGAGAGCGCCGGCGCCGCAGTCGCTCAGGCCGCCGAGCCTTTCCAGCTGCCAGGTCCGCCGCACAAACCCATCGTCACAGACGTGTCCAAGAACAGTGTGTCTCTGACCTGGCAGCCCAACGCTCATGAGGGAGGAGCTGCCGTGACCTCCTACATCATCGAGGCCTTCAGGTGACTTTCACGACGCAAAGTGTGAATGTTATCAGCTGTCAGAGACACACGACAATCAGTTGGTGGTAAACGTCCACTATGTGGATGGCCTTCTGCCTCGACCAGGGGGTGAAACAAAGAGCGCGACATGAAGCGAGATGTTAAAAGGGGAGAAAAAGAGACAGAGAGGCAGAGGAAAATGGCAGCATGAAGATAAAACTTTACTGATCCCAAATGAAATTGTTGAGCCAGATGATGCAAAAAGTTACATATTGTCATCTAATTTGAATACTGGCCTCATCATTTTATAAGTATATATTTAAGTGTATATATGTTAAGTGTATAAATAAAAACAATAAAATAGTTGATTACACAGTGAGATGAATGATTGTTCAAACGACACTTCACAGTCTGTGTGTGTCTGTCCAACGGTCCACGGCAGCAGAAGGAATGTGGCCGATGACACTCATCTCATGTTCAGCAGGTGACAGGAGGCCGAACTCCAAGGACTCATTCAGTCATTCTATGAATGAATGATAACATTCACGTAGTTTTATGCAGCTCACACACATTCACGTGTCCACGTTGACCAACTTGTCCACCTTGTCCTCTCTTAGGCCGATGTGGGACACTCATGAACCTTAATGTCCCTCAGCAGAAAGCAGAGATAAATTAATTAACTAGGAGATAAATAGATTTACCTCAGCAGGGTGGAAGGTTACGATAGATTAGATAGCTACGTGTCCTTCTAGTGTGAGGAAGACAGAGTGTAATCACATCCAGATGTCCGCCGTGGCCCTCGGCAGCAGCAGAGTGTTCTTTGAAAAGCAGCTGGAAGGGACCGTCGGGATGTTTGCGATTACAGCGCCTCGCCCGAGGTGTTAGGTTTGTTTGGAGGAGAGAAGACAGGGATGAGTGTAATATTGTAATGTTTGATGTAAGGAGACAAACGCTGTGCTGAGATCACATTCGCTCCTCTGTTCCTGGGTCAGAACCCCGTGTGCGAGTGTGTGAACTCCCTCTGCGCGTCTCTTCCACAGAATTACCTCGACTATGACGCCGGCGCAGACGAGTATTCATGAGTCGTGTTTGGCTTTGTTTTGGCTTTGGCTTTAAAAGTGCAGCTCAACACTCCACCTCAACCCCCCCAGGGGGAGAATCTAAAAGTGGTTGGGGAAGTGTTGTGACTGTCAAATTGACAATATACTTAAAAAGAAAAGGGGAACGACAGGAGGAGGGGGGAGCACACGGCCGATCACATGCCCTCGTTTCCTGTTGGCGGCTCACAAACCTCTTTTATACACGTTTTCAACAAGCCTGCAAATGGTTCTTCTAATGAGCGCAAACGTCCGTGAACCTGACGACTTATTCACATCTGCTATTGTTTACGACATACACATATTAAGATGAGACCAAAATAGATGCAGCTATTGCCAAGAGATCTTCTCATGCATTCATTCATGGTAACGCTGCAGCAAATCAGCACTGCAAAGCCAGAACAGAGTGAAAGGGGTCCGATTCTATGGGATTCTATGAGATGACAGTGAGGAAATGTAGGAAATAGGACTGAAAAAATAAAATATCATATGATATCAATTCAGTTTCCTTCTGCTTCTTCTGAGCCTGGTTTTGATGGTTGAAATCCCACAATCCCCCGTTGTGTTTCAGCCAATCAGCAGGCAGCACATGGCAAACTGTCGCCGACATGGTCAAGATGGAAACGCATACAATCACCGGCCTTCTGCCCAACACCATTTACCTGTTCATCGTCCGTGCCGTCAACGCCTACGGCCTGAGCGACCCGAGTCCCATCTCAGAGCCCGTCAGAACACAAGGTCCGTCTCACACACACACACACACACACACACACACACACACACACACACACACACCCTCATGCCAGACGTAACCTGACCCACATCCACAGCTGTGAGTTTGTGCTGGTGACCTGGCTCTCTAATCAGACGTGTGTGTGTGTGTGTGTGTGTCCTCAGACGTCAGCCCCACCGGTCAGGGGGTGGACCACCGGCAGGTGCAGCGGGAGCTGGGAGACGTAGCGGTCCAACTTCAGGAGCCCGTCAAACTAACCACATCGTCCATGCGAGTGTCCTGGACTGTGAGTAGCTGAAAATTCACTGTTCATTTTTGTTCATTTGATTCAGTAGGACGCTGTTGTGAGTTAAGAATCACAAGTTAGCAGGGAAACCCATGTCCATTTGTTGTCCTGGACAAACACAAAACACAAGAAAACGCCACGATGTGAACATTACAAATATAAAGTCCATCTGAAAAGGTGTCCATCTATCTGAAAACACTGATAGCCGTCAGAAAAATGGCTCGAAACAAATCTTTAAAAGAAACAAATGCACTTAGATCTACGTGTAAATCATTCCATAATTCACCTCAAACAACAGAAATACTTCTTTTAATTTCCTTTTTAACTCGTCCACACTAAAAAGTCGGGGTTTGTCTTTGTCATAATCCGTCTTTAAACGTCATGACTAGAAACATACATCTCGTCTCTGTTTGAAGGTGGATTACCAGTCCCAGTATGTGCAGGGATATCGCCTCTTCTATCGACCCAGTGGGGGCAGCTGGCTCCTGCAGGACATCAACTCCCCCTCGGAGCGCAGCAGCGTCCTCTTCAGCCTGCTCACAGGCACTGAGTACGAGATAAAGATCCGGCCGTATTTTGATGAGTTTCAGGGCAAGGACAGCCGCACGCTGCTGGTTCGGACCCTGGAAGAAGGTGAAGGAATTGTACTCTGCTAGTTTCCTTCCTGCAGCGTCATCAGCGGCGACACAGTGCTGTAGTGGTTAGCTCTGCTGCCTCACAGCTAGAGTGTCAAATAATTCACGTGTCTGTTCCTCACTCATCTGTCTAGTCTATACTTGTATCTCTGTATATATATTGTGTATATATATTGTGTCTCTTATATATGCATATACACTATATACCTACCACATATCGGCCTGTGACACCTCCTGACTAGATTCTCTATTCTCTTCAGTTTGAGGTGATTTATTTTAATCCCTGTTTCAATATGCTGGGCTCTTTGCAGCCTGAGCTCTTCTGCAGGTTTCTGTTAACTGATCCAGACTTCTGATTAAAAACAAGGTGTAGAATCACGTCAGTGCTTCCAGACTTTGGATTAACTTGCCCCAGCAGATCAGCCTTGCTGCGAAGTCATTCTCACAGGTGACTTGTGTCTCAGCTCTCACTCCTCACGTGTTTTGTTATCATCCTCTCCAGCTCCCAGCGCTCCACCCAGAGCTGTAACAGTAGCAACAGTGCAGCTCGGCAACAGCTCTAGTCTCAGCGTCTCCTGGGAACCTCCACCCAGCGACATGCAGAACAGCAACGTCCTGGAGTACAAGGTAAACACACGTCAGCTCCATGGACATGAGCCTCTGGCAGATCACACAACGACACCTGAGCAGTGTCTGCACTTTGTATTTGATTTGGAATGTCTCGGCAGCCTTTGTAATCTGTTTTCTTCTTGACACTTCATTGACTCACAACTAGGTAAAAACAAATACAGGTGCTTCAGATGGCAACACAGTTCTGTTGTTATAGTCATAATTAATATATTCTGAAGAACTGATCAAGTCCAATTGTCTGCAAACGAACCCAACAAAACACCATGGACTGAGAATGTCACAGATGATTAATAGAGTCAATAGTTTGATGGCGTCAACTGCTGAAAGTGGGTTTTAAACCAACCAAGGTCTCAGAAACCTGTGCATCAAATATGACCAGTGGTGTTAAAGGGTTAACGCCACAGAGACCCAGAGGGGCAGCGATGGTCTCTGCTCTGTGGTCGATGAAGATTCAAGTACACTGGCTGATGTGCTGCATGCACGTGTGTGTGCACAGGTTTGGTGTGTGGGCAGCAACAGCAACAACCAGACCCGCTACCACATCAACAGGACGGTGGACGGTCACACTCTGTCCACGGTGCTCAACGGCCTCATGCCTGGGGTCCTCTACCAGGTGGAGGTGGCGGCAGTGACCGGGGCGGGTGTCGGCGCCCGCAGCCCGCCGGTGTCCCTCCTCATCAGTGAGTCTCCGTCAGAAAACAAAAGGATCAGTGCAGTCGCTGGTCCTGCCTCCACTCCGCAGTCCTTCCTTCTGGATTGACTTCTCCTCCTGCTCCTTCCCTCAGAGCTGCCAGCTGAACAGCCGTCCGTGCCAGGCACCGCTGACACCAACGACAGCGGCGAGGAGAGCAGCGTGAGCCTGGCCGAGCAGATCACCGACGTGGTCAAGCAGCCGGCGTTCATCGCGGGCATCGGCGGAGCCTGCTGGGTCATCCTCATGGGCTTCAGCGTCTGGATCTACTGCCGGCGCAAGAAGAGGAAGGAGCTGAGCCACTACACAGCGTCCTTCGCCTACACGCCGGCAGGTGAGGCTGAATGACGCACACGCCTTGAATTCTGATGCTGAAATAGGGTTTTTTGTTAAATGACACTGGGAGCTTTGACAATAAGATGCATAATCTCCTGGAATGAGAGCAGCTGATCCTGGATTATTCAAACACCGAATGGTGCATAATGTTTGGCTGCTTAACGCTCTGACTCTGTCTCTGTCGTCCTCAGTCGGCTTCCCTCATGGCGACGGATCTGGCCTCAATGGAAGGTAATTGTATCCCACAGTGAAAGCTCCGGTCTCTTTTCAGTGTCTTTGCTCGTCTTAGATTCACAACACGAGTGTATCTGTCATCTGTCTCCGCAGACCCGGTGTGCTGGGAGGCAACATGGGCAACTATCCGTGGCTGGCAGACTCCTGGCCCAGCACCAACCTGGTCCATGGCGGGAAAGAAGCCGTCAACTGCTGCGCCACCAATGCTGACGCCGCTGACCGATACTACAACGGTACGCTGTCGCCCAGTGGTTGGTCCGTCGAGTTAATGCAGCGGTTACTGTTTGTGCTGAGATAGAATGAACTGCAAATAAGGAGGTGTGGGTCATGTCGTTGGGCCCCCGTCGACATGTTAGTTAAGGGGTAGCCTGACGTGCACTTGTCCAGAAATATAGCTAGCTGTGCCGAGAAAAAACAACCGTCCAAATGGTGACTTTTCTAACCAAAGCGGAAAGTTATACTGGTCAATTTAATTACTCTTGTAACAAGATCCACTCAATTCCAGTTGCTATGGCATGAATGAAACTAAGAATTGTAAAATAAATAAATAGATTTATAGATAAATATAGTAATTATATGTCATATCATACCATATCATGTTATAATAATAATATCATAAATTGTGAGTTTCTACAGCAATCAATGAGCAGAAGAAGCTCACTTACAGGGCACAACTTTCACAAAATCACGTCTTGTACAAAAAGCGTACGTGATATCAGCAAACCGGTTTAACTTTAGGAGGCACAAGAAGGTGCTGAGTGCATAGAAGTAGTGGTTAGAAGTTTATAGAGTGAAGGGTGCAGCCAGGACAGCGAGTTAGAAATGAGATATTATGGGAGTTTCTGAGCGGGGAGACGGTTTGTTCACAACAGGGAAAGTTTGAGTTAATGTTTCACTGCAATCTGCACTCTGGCGTCACATGACACCCTGCTAGGACAGACCCCACTAACTGATTAATATACCTAACCGCACAAATCCACTGCTGCCATTTCTGTGTAGAAGCCGGCATCTCCAACTACCTGAATCAGACAGAGAAGTACAGCATGGGCGGCTCCACTGAAGGTCCCATCTACAGCACGATCGACGCCACCAGCGAGGACCTGCACAGCTTCACCTATGCCCAGCACACCTCCACCACGCCCTACGCCTCCACCTCCATCATGCCTTTCACCAACCAGACCGTGGCAGCGGCGCACAGCGGCGAGCAGCAGGACGACGGACACTGGATCACCCAGCCAGGTCCTTCAGGAGCTCAGTACGCCCAGCCGGACCGCTGCAACGGTGAGGAGAGACTCTGAGTGGACCAGTCAGAGCACTGTCTTCTGTGGTGATGTCAGAGGGCGACGTGTCACTGCCGGCGGGAAATGTTCACCATGATTACATGGTTATTCATGTTCTGTCCTCCTCATGCAAATGAGGAAACTTTGATTTGTGTGGTGATATTTTCATTTCAAAGAGAATTAATATGCAACTTTTCATGATTAATATATTCCAGCCGCTCATGGCGCACTTATTGAAATACTTGGAAATTCAAAATGTCAACCCCAAAGAGTTATTAGGGGAACTTACAAGAATTAATTCCTTCTGTAACTTTAGCAAAAGTTTTTTTATCAAAAAAAAAGTCAATGATTTGTGTGTTTGTATTTCTGTATTTACTTATTTGTCTTTTTCTATACTTTTCTTTTTCTTTAGAGACAGAACACATACATTTAAAAAAACAAACAACAAACAAACAGATCTTCACCTTTATTTGTGTAATATATTCTTTATAGATCCACTAATGGATCAATTAGCAATTTGCTCATGGTGTCCTGAGTCCTTTGCTCTGTTCAGCAGTTGCTGCAGTGTTCTCTCTCTCACCTGTGTGGCAGGTAAACCGAAGCAGAAGGCGATGGGGAAGGCCGTGAAGACCCCGTCTCTGACGTGGATGGAGGCGCTGCCCCCCCCGCCCCCGATCGCAGAGCTGGAGCAGTGCGTTGGGGACGAGCAGCCGCCAGAGCTTGAGGACATGGACATGGGGTGCGTCACACAAATCACCAGCTGCACCGTCACTGAGACTTTGAGCTGTCGATCCTGCCCGGTCTGATGTGGGATTGTCATCATTACGGTCTATTTGTTTCGCTGCTTTTCAGCTGTGTTCATTGTCACTCAGCTCAATACTCGCCGTGCGCTCTAACTTCTGCCTGACGTCCTTTTCCTGTTCCAAACCCCCCTTTACCTCAGATATCCAACCTGTGACTCTGCCCAAGTCCACAATCCAATATGGCGTCACTAGTGCAGCCTTATCTGTCAACACTGTTTTTACAGTTTTTGTATACATTTAGTCTTTTGTGTCACACACACACACAGCTGTTTTTTGATTTCTTGTCACTACAACGAGCACAAGAACGTTCTTCCTACTGATCTCACAGAAATTGCGTCGCTGCGAGGTACCAACTCGGACGTCCGATACAATCGGAAGCCACCATCGATCTTTACCACGTGGAGGCTCCGCCTCCTGCCCCGGTAACATCCAGCTTCATCTTTCTTTCTTCGCAGCTCGGATGAGGAGTGGTGCCCCCCCCTCCCAGAGAGAACCTACCTGATGGAAGGCTGTGAGGACGGACCCCCGCCGTCCCACAGGCACAACGCCTCCTCTCCCGCCACCTCCTACAGTCACCAGTCCACCGCCACGCTCACCCCGTCGCCCCACGAAGAGACCCGGACATCCCACGATGTGCCCCGCCTCAACCAGCTGGACGGCCAGCAGCTGTCCCGGTATGACGATGACTACCTGTTATTTCTGTCCACACACATAAAGACAAAGTTTCAGACCTGTCCTTAAATATGTTGTTTTTTAATCACTTTAATCTTTTTTTGTTTTCTTCCTTGTTATAATCTTGTTTAATCTATTTTGTTGTAAAACACCAGCAGATATATTATACATTTTTATAAATTATTATTATTATAAACATTATTTTCCATCCTGAAAATATCGTTTAAAAATAATAAATCAGATAATTTAATGTAACTCATCCAACCTGTGATGCTGGCGTGTAAAACCACTGCAGCACACAGGGAGGATAAAAATAATACACACAAGCTGTACTTTTTCCTGGAACATAAATCTCTCTCTGACATTTATCTTTTTCTCTCCACTTCCTTCCCGTAGCAGACGGTTACCCTGCGGTCCAGTGCCAGTTCCCCAGGCGCCGAGCCCACCACTCGCCCAGTCCAACCCCAACCTCTCCGGCCAGCAGCACGGCTCATCAGAGGTTGGCACGCTGCAGTGCCAAAGTCCTGCCCATCGCTGCCTCCAGGGGCCGACTCCCAATGAAGACAGCGGTAGCTCAACCCCCGGTAAAGTGACTGACAGCAGCACAAAGCAGACAAACAGTGAATAACCTGATCTACACACGTTGGCTTTGAGCCACTCGAGTTCATAGTTACTGAAAAGCTCCTCAGCCATCATTATAATAAGATCCAAGAAAGGGAAGAAGAAAAAGAAAAAACAGCACTTTGTGATGCTGATTCTCCTCTTTCAGTCCACACTCGACCGTCTCCAGCAGACGCGTGCTCTCCTTCCAGCCAAAAGCTGCGAGCGAAGAAAAAGGCGTCAAAGAGTTCAGCGTACAGACGAGAGCTCCAAGGAGGTGAGTGGCTTCAGGATACCTGGTGTGTTTCTGATTCATGAAGGATCGACCGATCTCAGCAGCAGAGAGCAGAGAACACACTCAGAAGCTGCATTCGATGCAAAAGTCTTTACCGACAGGAAACTGTCTTATAGCATGTGTATATTTAAAAGGTTTGTCAGTCAACGGGGATTCAGCCTTTTTCAGCCTTTCAGACACTTCCTCCAGTCATCCTGCTTTAGCACAGCGTCCTGACAGGGGGGGCGGGGGCGGGCACTGTTCTCCACCCTCTAGAACTCTCTCTTCTTGGACGTAGCAAATATCCAGATGTGCAATTAGAACGCAATAAACATGAGTGCATTTTTTGATGAACAAAGAATATTGTCATCTTCTTAAAATAACATGATGATGTCATCATTGCCATTATTGAATAGGTTCATGAGATTTATACAGAATATTAAA
Organism: Aeoliscus strigatus; assembly: GCA_901007665.1. Taxonomy (NCBI): domain Eukaryota; kingdom Metazoa; phylum Chordata; class Actinopteri; order Syngnathiformes; family Centriscidae; genus Aeoliscus; species Aeoliscus strigatus. The sequence goes on from CAAKHB010007049.1 coordinate 33,254, forward strand.
TATTCAGCTTCAGAGTCTGTACATTTGTACATAAGCAGATGAACAGTGACATTGTTGACGTTCGTTGTGTGTCTGTCTCCGTGGTGGGTCATGAAGTGGGGGTGAGGGTCATCGATGATGGAGATCAGTCTTGGTTTTGAGTGTTTTTGTCATCTACACGTCATTCATGTTCATTGTCTTTGGGTTATTTGAAAGGTGCCAAACAAATTGATTATTATTATTGTTATGAACGCGTCCTTAAATCAGATGACTTTTATCGTCCCTGCTGTCTCCTCTGTGTGACGTACATGTAAACACAGCTGGTTCCAATAACACTGCATGTGGTCGTGTGTGAATCCGTTCACGTACGTGTGTTATCAAATGTAAAACGGTCTCATTAGTCTCGTGAGCCTCTGATAAAGACGTACGTTCATCAACCTCTCTGTCAACACTCTTCTGACGCTGTATGTTTCAGATCTGCCCCCGCCTCCAGAGCCCCCACCAGAGGACGACAGGTTGCACTGCCCCCAGAGGTGCTCGGAGGCCATTGATGTGTCAAACGGCGCCCTCTCCTCCCTGGAGAGGAATGAATACAGCAGCAGCGGCGGCAGCCACCCCCGCAAAGGCTCGGGACAGCGTCACATCGACAGTAAGATACACAGACATGTTGGAAAGACGCTGCACTGGGGGGGGTTCCTCCTCTGGGTCCTTTGTTGTCGTGTAAATAAACGGCCCTGCTGTTGTTGTTGTTGTTGTGAACACCAACACATTTATATCTTTGCAGCATAGCGAGCAGCTGAGTTCATAAAAACGGAGATAAGATGGTCGGCATCCCTCTATAGTGTCTCACATATTTATAGTGTGTGTGTGTGTGTGTGTGTGT
>CAAKHB010007049.1:42882-88680 GCA_901007665.1 Aeoliscus strigatus
ACATATGGCCGTTAGTGAAGGAGACAGATGAAGGATAATCCCTTTGGCAGTCCAGTACACACACACACACACAACATTGATTGTGTGTGTGTGTGTAAATAGATGGTGGTGCTGAAGCTTGTTTGTTTGTCTTTTATTATTTTAGTGTTCTCTGCTCTGACATCCAGCAGCACAATTATTGATGTAAAAAGAAATAAAAGAAGTTTATAGGGAAGCACATTGCTGACACAGCAGAAAAAATAGGCAGTTTCTTCAAAATGTTTGTCATGTTAGAAAAGAATCTCAGGTTTTAAGATGATATATTTTCACACTAGAACATGGAAAAAGCAAAATTAAATCAAGAAATATGTGACACTAATGTTTTTCTGTCGTTGCTTGTGTAACTTCTTTTTAAAACTGACTTTTTTTTTTTGCCCTTTTTCAACATTTCAACTGACAGACGAGATGATCCACACATGAGATGTTCCAGGCTGCAGCTGTTCAGCTCAGAGAAGAGGCAGCAGCTTCTTAGCACATCGTCTCTGATCTGACCCGAACAAACCAGACAGGGATTATTAGTTTGATGGGCTTTGCAGCTGCCTGACAAACACGCCGACATAATATTTAAGGAAATCATGGCGTATTTATGCACAGGCTTTTCCTTTCACACTTGAGCCTGCAAACTCGTCAATGTGCTTCTCAGACATGTGGACGGTTCCAGTGAAGCCACTTCATCCTCTCAAGCACGTCTCCATGTGTGAGTTGCAGTGCACTTGCTGTCCAAGTTGGTATCCAAGTCATTTCCTGAGTTGCCAAACAGACCTCTCTCCTAATCCGATCTACACACTGATTCAACCAGAGATCCTGGAATCAGTATTAGGAATGCAGTATTACCTGTTTTTTACCTGTTTTTTACCTGTTGTCTTAACTACTGTGTTGTGATGAATCGGAGTCCAAAACAAGTTGGGTTACACCCAGAAATCAGGTCACCGTAAGTTGACGTCCGCTGTTACTGGAACGTGTTGTAGCAGCAGAATGTTCCTTATTTCAGGGTGACTGGTAAACTGAATTCAAAGATGTGAAATATTTGGTTTGATTGTCAGTTTACAAAAAGAAAGAATCAGTCAATTTCTAATTTCAGGATTAACAATCTCAGCATTTTTACTAAACCTGCTTGATGAAACACCATTACCATATAAAAGTTAAATGATTGTCCCCAGGCGGTTTCATTTCCAACTAAGCCAGTGAGGGACTCCAAGGCAGACGACACTTGGATTTAAACAGAGGTCTCTACTTTCAATCAGAGTGTGTAACAATCAAACACAGCAGGCAACAGGCAGGTAAAACACAAAAGGTCACACACAAGAAAGAACCGGGAGAAATTTAATTCTGGAACTGAAGCACAAAGACAAGAAGGGAATGGACTGCGTGGGAGGGTGACGAGACAAAGGTGCAGGTCGGCGAGGGACGACAAACCTGAGACAAGACGGAGTAAAACAGGAAGTAATATGAAGGAGGCTCCCCATGCCAACACAGTACTACACTATAGCACTGTACGTACAAGTAGTAAATCAGTAATATTAGTATTAGAGGGGAAATTCAGAATCATGTACAATATTTGGAACAGTGCAGTAATAATAAACGTCGTCAACACGAATGATGGTCAGACTCTGACTGATGGTTCAGTGTTCATGTCCATGAACCTTAAACACTCTTGAACACAGGTGCTAATTACACAGAATGCTCCTTTTCCTTGCCTTCAGCCAACACGCTCCCTTTGAATCATTCAGACACGTTAGCGATGAAACTCTGGATGTTTTATTTTCCAGTGAGACCCTTTAAAAATAAAGTCCTGAATTTAGCGTCGATTATAGTTAAAGAAATACTTACCTGACTTTAAAGAATACTCCGAAAGTGAATGAATAAACATAAAAACAACATATTTATGGAAATAGTGATCAAGGTTATTTACACATAGAACACAGCAGAATAAAAACATTTCTGATGAATGTCTAATTTTCCTTAGCATACCGTCGTCGATAGAACTATAAAACTAAAACGATGAGTTACGTGTGTATTTAGTAAGTTGAAACCAAAGCGGAGAAACTCCACCTCCTCAAGTACGTCCGCACTCCGGCTGTCTGGAGCTGTTAGTGGTCAAATTGTAGCACGTACCTTTTATTTTTGTTTGTAAATAAGCGAAGCGGCCATTTGTTTTGAGGCCCCAACGCACCCAAGCCACAACTCGGGCCTGCAACATGAGACGGGCATTACATTCGTATTTGTCAAGTGAACGCAATATGGTTCCTGAAGTGGAGAATACAGCAAAGAAAAAGTCAAGGAGCAAGGAAATGTTGATGAGGATCTAGTATGTATGAACGTGGAACTGTACATCGACCTGTGTTATTATGGACGGTAGGAACAGGAGCGTGGTCTGAAGTGTGTGTGGATGTGTGTGTCCATAAATGTAGTCATACTACGACCACTAATGACAGTGTACGATGCCGTTCCAACCGTTGACTCAGTGAGCGCAGTGGCAAAGTGAATGGGAAGCTGTTTTCCGGTTCATTCCGCAGAAGGTGCCAACTTTACTGAATGTAGAAATGTGTTGGAGGGATAAACGTGATGTGTATCGTTTACAGGAATATTTGTCATTTTGTATGAAATACAGAATCCAGAGGGGACGACGACAGTTTGACGGTTGTGATGTCACTTCCTGAACAGGGTCGTTGGTTCGTGTTGTGTGAGTGAATGTTCCACTGTCTGATCCCAACACTGTTCTGTCAGAAACCACCATTCCTGATCCAAGGTTCAAGAAGCTGCCGTTTAATGACACCAAAGCAGTTGTGAAGCTATTCAGAGAAGAGAAAGGTTCAGCCAGCCAACTCCACTGCTCCGCAGGGGGCCACGAGGGAGCAGAGGATGAGCAAGAGGGGCCACAAGCATCTGCTGTCTGGAGGTTCTTTGAAGAAAGAGCAAGTGGAGACACTACAAGAAGGAATCCTTCAGCAGATGCAGTACTGGAAGTGAGATCCCACCTTGCCCCTTTTCCAGAGAAGTGCAGATCCACTAAGCTGGTGGGAAAACAAGGCTTCAGTTTACCCACGCCTCACACGTGTGATGACACGGAGACTGTGCACGTCAGTCCCCTCTCAGACAATCTTCTCCAAAACAGGGCAGATAATGACTGACAGAAGAAACCGAATCAGTCCCTCAAAGCTGAGGCGCTTGGTGTTTTCAATGCCGATCTTCACATAAGACAAGTTATTTGGATGCTGATCTTTTTCTTTTTGTTTTACATATTTTCATTTATATTGTGTTGTGTGTTTTTCAGGGATTCTGTGTTATTTCACTTTAAACTTGTCTAGTATAAAAAAAGCTAAAAGTCTAAATTTGTTAAAAGTTGAATTGTAAAGAGTTCTAGTATCTTATAGTTTATTTATTGCAGCACTGAAGAGTAAATATTTTTAAATTATATTCTGTTGTGTTGCGTGTTTTTCAGGGATTTCACTTTAAATGTGTTGAGTAGAAAAAAGCTAAATTTGTTTTTGTATTTTATAATTTACTTTTTGTAGCACTGTAGAATAAATATTTAAATTTGTTTTGTTGTGTTGTGTGTTTTTCAAGGAATCCGTGTTGCTTGACTTTAAATTTGTTTAGTATAATAAAGTTAAAAGTTTAAATTCATTAAACGTTCACTGTAGAGTGCAAAAATAAAGGCATATTTATATCATAAACATACATAAATTAAAAGTATAATGCTGGTTTTTTTTTTTACACTATTAATTCATTTTGTGCAGTGTCACAAGTACATAAAAAATAAATGACACCTCTTGTCTTCCTGCAGAGGGTCCTCCACATTAAACAGAAAAAATGACAAAATACTGTTAAAACCTAGTACATATTCACTTCATATAGCCCATGCATCAAATCAAAATAGAATCAGAATACTGCACTCAAATCAAATTCAAGTACTCGCAACACTTCTGCCTTTTTCTGGCTGCATCCAAGACTTTTTTTGTTTCCAAGGAACTGGTCCATGCTTGTACAGGGAAAGGTGAAGTTGACAGACTTGGAGCTCTGCCTTCACTCAGTCCACATCCAGACGAGGATTCCTCTCGTTTCTCAGTTTTTAAGGTTTCCCAAAAACCGAGAGAGGTGGAGGCAGAGGGAACTTGCCCTGAGAAGGGAAGGCTTTGCTGCCTCTGATAGGTCAGTGCTCTGCAGTGAGCACTTAAAGCATGAGGACGTTGATGAAGCTGTCCTGTGATGTCTGACGTTGCCAGCCTGGTGACAGACGCTGCATCTGTCAGTATGGACAAGAGCTACCACCTGCTGACCCTAAGAAACAATGGAGGCCTGGTGATCCCGTCTGAGGGCGTGGTGAGGGTCGTCAGCGCAGCAGAGGGGGTCATTCAGCAGTCATCAGTGGATTCCAGATGATCTCAGCCCATCAAACTGCTCGAGGTCACGTACATTGTGTGGAAGAGGAAAGGCTCAGAGGATGTGTGGGATTGACAGTCACTACGGCTGTCAACCTTAGTTGTGTCCCTGTTTTCAAGCTAAGTCTGCATCACATTACAAAAATCACTTCTCTGAGCTTACAGAGCGGAAACAAGAGACAGAAGCGAACTAAAACTGTCATTTTCAAAGGGTGTTAGCACCAACTGGGCTTGTTATTTGTATGTTGAATCGGGTTTTAGGGGACCTGGACACTTGTTACACAAAGAAAAAAAATTGTCTACAGTTATCTGTTTATAAAGGGTAATCTTTATATGTTCAGTTGCTATTTGTTCTTGCTGTATTGTAATTATACATTTGAAAACCATTTACAAGAGTTTGAGTACATCGCCATAAAGATGTCTTATAAAATATGTTATCTGTGTGATGTTATTTTTTTAAAAATCCTTAAGTATGCAGTATCATAACTACATCTTTCATCTTTGAAAATTGAGCAAGTTATGGTCATTTAAAAAGTACATGCGCAATAGACACAATGTTATGAATGAGCCAGTACCCCGTGGCAAGATGGCCGCGGTGTGGCGACGTCGCTCTCCATTGGCCAGTGGTGAGGCATCCAGCCTTCTATATATGTCCGTGGTTACACATACTAACACACAGTGTTACACAGTACATGCTAACACATAACGAACACACGGAGTGGGCAGCCCACGGGATTGGGTTCTTGCTCAGGGCCGTATGTTGCCAACTCCTCAGTAAGGAAAAAAGCTACTGGCTGTCCTAAAAGTAGCTAGAAATCACTACCGCTATGACGCGTTCACCATTTTACATAATTGGGTGACGAATTTACATAACCAAGTGTGACAGTGTAAGGGGAATTGTAGGAAAGAGTCTGTTTGAGAAACGAAAAGTGGGTAAAAATAAAAACAAAATCACCCTATTTAGAGCTCGAAATGAACGTTCTTCTTTTGATTCAACCTGTTGGACAGATTTAATAAAATGAGTGAATTGTTCCTGGGACTGAGTAAACACTGATTTATTTTCTTGTGTGTGTACTGTACAAATACACGTTGCATTTACAGCTCATTCGCTTCGAAAACCAGCTGACCAGTTCATGTGACATCAGCAGAACATAGTGTCTTGCTCAAGGAACATTCGATTACATTCGACCCAGGAACATCCAAAAACACAAAGGAAAAACACTGAATCTCAGCTGACTTGACAAAACGTGTCAGGGACTTTTTTCTGTGGTTAATCAAGCCAAGCAGGCCAACTAGATCCACAGTGATCTCACCTCCGTCAGCAAGACAGGAGAACGTACACAGTGGGAAATATGTCAAACAGTGCAGAAATGAACAAATTCAACCTCACAACGAAGCTACAAACAAAGTACAAACGTAGTTGTGACTTCCTTTATTTATCACTAAGCGTTACAAGCATGAGTAAATCATCGGAGCCGTACATTTGAACGATTACACAGCTATTTAACATTAGTTAGTTTAACTCAATGTGAACATATTTGATCTACTCTGCTACTCTGGGCAATGACAAGTTTGGACAATAAAAAAGTTACTGTAAAGTGATTCATATAGTATAAAAAATGTCCTGGAACTCAAACAGGAAATAAAAAGAAGAGTCTTTAAATAACATCCATTGAAATGTTTCATATTTACATAGAGAATCAGCCTGAACATGATGAGTTCGGCATCAGTCTGAAAAAAAAACTTCTTTGTGTGTGTTCAGAACATCTTGAGGGAAGCATCCCATCATTCCCTTCTTTTAATGAGAAACAGGGATACAAAGAAAGGAGAGAAGTCATTTCAAGGATATGACACAGCAGACCAACGCTGGAAAGCTCACCTTGTCATCTATCAAACCTGGATATTCATCTGCTCATAGGAATGAAATTGTTTGTTTGGAAAAACTCAGTCAACCACAGAAGTGTCGTATCTGTCCTCAAAGGGTTTGCTGCGTCTGCCGGGACAGAGGCCTCCTCTGTACTGAGCCTCCATCTCTCCCATCCAGGCCACACTCCAGTCCCACGCAGACGCAGGCTCCACCTCCCAGGAGGAGTCGCTTCCCGCACAAAACGACGGGTAAAGGGCGCTGAGGGGGGAGGCAGGGGGGGAGAAGTCTAAACGCAGAGGAAAGTACATGTTAACAGGCATTGCAGCACAGAGGGGAAGAGGATTCTGTTCTACTAACACACGTAGCATCTGTCTGAAAATAAAAGTAGTGTGACGGGTTGGAGGCATCCGAACACATCAGCCACCTTCTGCATTCTTAAACACATCGGCACAGTTCAACGTCTGTGGAAAATGTAGCCATCCAAGAAAATAAATCATTTATGGGAAGATAGCGGTTGAAGCTCATGGGAGATGTGGAACAAACCTGCTCCTGTTGATCCGTTTTTATCAAATGAGTTTCTCGTGGCCGTGACCGTCCAATCACATCCTCGGTAGCACTGAACGTACGGCGTCTTTCTTTCTGACATGTCAGCTTGTATTCAGTACAAGTGCTCAGGGAGAGTTTGGCAGATGGAAGGGGCTGAATGGTTTGTGCAGACGGAGAGCAGAGTGACGGATGAGGAGAGGAGCAAAGACGATGATGGATTCAATCTGTTAAAGGTCCTAAGTAATTGTCTGGTGCCACCGGAGATATCAAACCGAACGTCTTTGTCTGCCGCTGCAACAAAATCGTCCATAACCACTGACGTATGCTGATGGAGCTCCTACTCTGACATGCATGTATGCGCACACGCGCACACACGCATGCATTGTTGTTTAAGCCTTACCTTAACCTAAAAGTACCTTAACCCGCACTAACGCATACTAACACACAAACACACACAGTTTGAGCAGCAGCACAGCTGAAAATATCATTTACTGACTGGTGGCGCCATCCAGTGGCTAAATATAACAACCACAGTGGAGTGAGATCAGCTGAGGACACAAAATGAGGGTCAACTGGAAGCTGTGGTTCAATATTATGTATTTGTATATTATGAATTGTATGTCATCAGTCCCTCTGTCCTCAGAACCTTTGTCCTTAGTCCTCCAGGAAATCAGTGACACAAATACAAGTACATAAATAAATACGATTTGAACCAGCAACCCACATTGTAAATATGTCTTATATTTATAATCATCTTATGTTTACCAGTGCTGCACAATCTTCACTGACAGATTTAAAATCCAGGTCTTCACCAAAATATTCCAAGCCACATCTGACTGAGCTGCTTCATTTGCAGACACAGTCAGTACCAGTTCCTGAGCTTACCGGACAAAGAGGCTCCGCTCATGGACCCCGCCGCTGCGGTGAGGTAGTGGCCCAAGTTGTAGCTGTCGTTGGTGTAGCAGCTGTCCACTGAGCTGATGAGGCTGGTGCGGGCGCTGGCCATGTTGCCGTCCATGACTGAGCTCCAGGTGTTCCACAGTGAGCTGTCCCATTCGCTGTAACAGGAGGACGGGGTGCTCTGGAGCCGGGGGTGGCACAGGCCGATCGGTGGGGCCTCAGACTCATCAGGGGCGGGGTCGTGCTCCAGCTGACTGGAGGGGACGGACTCTCTGATGTAGCCAAGGCTGGGGGAGAAGGGGTAGAGGAGGGAGGGACGATGCTCAGGCGGGGCACTGCAGAGAGAGACAAGAAGTTCCTTCAGTGAGTCGGTCAGCCACTTACAGGCTACAGTGCCCCCTACAGGCCTGTGGACGTGGCCTGAGTCAACAACACCCCCTCTACCTGCAGTTGTCCGGTTTGGAGCTGAGCTCCAGGTACTGGGTGGCTTCCTGTGCTGTCAGCGTGCCGTCCTGGTCTCCGTCCAGCGACGCGCTGTAGGACGCGGTGGGCAGGTGGTTGTAGGAGGGACCGCTGTTGTCGGAGGTTCGTTGTTTCGAGTGGCCTGAGGGAGCGCACACTGACTGCAGAGAGCCCAGGTCCACCGTTAGCTTTGTGGAGCGGCTGGAACTGAGGGGGATATGACAAGCAGGCATGTCACTGGGAGTTGCAACAAGTTGCCAGGCAAGCATTTTTTGTACTATTTTACACACAGGCTGTCTCCCACCCCCCTCATGAACTGACTCCGTGCAGCTACGAGAGTTTCTTTTCCTGGATTCATGTTGGTGCTGGTGAATTTAGACTATTTCTCAGTGTTTGTCATTTGTCAATAAACTAATGGTTCCTCCTGTTTGACAGAAACCTAAAAAGCTTCATGTGTTCATAAAAGGTTAAGGGCTGGTCTGTCTCTGGTTGAGGTCTGGGGCCTGAACCACGAAGCTCGATTACGTCCTGGATCAACTCAATTAATCCGAGACTGTGAGAGATCAGGATCATCGGTACCACGAAGATAATTCAACCCAGGTTTGTCTCGTCAAGACCCGTGAACGCGCACGTATAAGAGGTGTGTTCCGAGGCAGCAGACCAATCACAATCATGAGCACACGAACGGGAGACAGAGCGCCTCATGCTGGCCGCAGAGGTTAATGCTGGAAAAGTAGGAGGAGAAGTCAGTGATTGTAGAAAAGTCTGTCTCTGGTTTAGTCCTGGTCTGTCTCTGGTTTAGTCCTGGTCTGTCTCTGGTTTAGTCCTGGTCTGTCTCTGGTTTAGTCCTGGTCTGTCTCTGGTTTAGTCCTGGTCTGTCTCTGATTTAGTCCTGGTCTGTCTCTGATTCAGTCCTGGTCTGTCTCTGGTTTAGTCCTGGTCTGTCTCTGGTTTAGTCCTGGTCTGTCTCTGGTTTAGTCCTGGTCTGTCTCTGGTTTAGTCCTGGTCTGTCTCTGATTTAGTCCTGGTCTGTCTCTGATTCAGTCCTGGTCTGTCTCTTGTTTAGTCCTGGTCTGTCTCTGATTTAGTCCTGGTCTGTCTCTGGTTTAGTCCGGTCTGTCTCTGGTTTAGTCCTGGTCTGTCTCTGATTCAGTCCTGGTCTGTCTCTGATTCAGTCCTGGTCTGTCTCTGATTCAGTCCTGGTCTGTCTCTGATTCAGTCCTGGTCTGTCTCTGATTCAGTCCTGGTCTGTCTCTCATTCAGTCCTGGTCTGTCTCTGGTTTAGTCCTGGTCTGTCTCTGATTCTCAGGTCCAGCTCGGGTTAACCGGGGTTCTCCAGCTTTCTGATGATCCCATCCCCTCAGCTGCTCTGGTTGCACACAGTCATCTCATCCACTCTCCGTCAGGTTGTATTTTCAGTCCCTTTGCATCTGTTCCCGTCAGAGTCATTAATCCTCCTTGTTGTTTCTTCATATCTCCATGTGCTTCAGAACAATCTCACGCCTGCTTGACTGCCTGCTCAACCATCTGCCCCTCTTACACCACCCACCATCCCCTGTCGGCTTTCTCGGCGCGCTGCTGTTCTCCGCTAACTCCACAACACTTGTAATTTCATGAAATCAGCTCTTTATTCACTCGAGTTCTGCGTCAGGTGTCTGTTTGTGGCTTCCGACATTCATTTCACTCATTTCAACATCAAAGTTACAAGTAAACCGTTCTCAGGTCAATTTCAGAGGTCACGATATCACCACGTTGCCGCCGGTTTCTGTCGTCCTTTCACTTAAGTCTTCTAACAAGAAAACTTCCACATACTCGTGTTTTTCCAGTTAAATCATAGCACCAGTATTTCCCTTGGAACAGGAAGTAGAGAGGAAGGTTGCAGCAAAGTCACCTGTTGGATTCTCAGCATGTACATCTCTGTACACCTGTGTATACCTATACACACCAATGTGTGCAAAGTGCTTTAAAGTCTGTCCAGTAAAGACTCTTCCTCCCTCCATGAGACTTTCATCAGACACAGCCCCACAGGTTGTGTTGAATTAAATTGTATGTAACTATACATATAGTTTGTCAATGAAGTGCCCTCTAGTGGTCATATATGAGTCGTGCGCTTTGTCGTGAAGAAATACAACCAGTATTCTGTTACGTTTTGTCATGAGTGACTGCGTAACCCTCATATTAACCCTTAACTCCTCAGGGAGTTAGGGCAGTCTTCTAGGGCAGTTTATGCCCTAGAAGACTTAGAGAACATGACACATGATGAATACACTGTTTGTGAGAGGCTCAAGTAAATGATGCCCCAGCACGTCTCCATCTGTGTGTGTGTGTGTGTGTGTGTGTGTGTGTGTGTGTGTGTGTGTGTCTTACCCCTCATCTGAGGTGAAGCTGTGTGCGTCAGTAGCGTCCTCTACAGGTTGCAGGTGTGGAGGGGGCAGCATGTCCACCAGGTGCAGTGATGCAGAGTAATGCAGCAAACGAGGACTGTCAGCAGGGTGTCTGCCTGGAGAGACATAGAAGACACACCGTAACACAAATGTACAAAAGCTGCACAGCTGAATTCAAACGCACCACGTTGTCCTGACAGAATGTGACTGAGTCTCTGTGTGTGGACGCTGGAAGGACCCGACTGGTTCCTGGTGGACAGGATGGGGACGCTGTTCACTGCATGCAGCTCTACAAGGAAACAATACAAATAATCATGATTAAAATACTCTCATCAGGGGTCTGTTCCAATGAAAATCCAGAGTTTGTTCATCCTGAAACGAAGGAAAAATTGAATTAAATTCAATTAAAAAATAACTTTCTGGAACAGACCTGGGTGAATAAAAGATACATGACTTTACCTGTATCTGTGGGCATGTTTTTTAACAATAACATGACATTCTTCAAAGTAAACAGTATCACGACACAGCAATAGAAGAAGTACTAAAGCACAGTACTGTTGGAGTATGAAAAGTACTATTTAAATCAGGTTTGAGTGATTGAAAGTAGCAGCTTTCATGCACACAGGTACATCAAAATACTTGAAAGTCATAGAAAAGTTATTTTTTCAAGTAATTAATTCTCACAGTGACACTGTAATATATTAAAATTAAAAATAAACTACAAATTTCAAGCCTATTTTGTTTGTTGTTAATAAATATAGGGTCATTAAAATCACAACTCCAGTATCTCAGATTTGAGCTGTATGGTATTTAAACTGCATGATTAGTGATTTACTCAAACCTGACATAACACATTTTCAGAGACTGAACAGTAGGTTTCATCATTAAAATAAAAAATTAAAAATGTAATTAATTGAAATTAAAATGAAAACATTCTTGACAAAAAATACTGACATTTCCCATGATATTAATTTTTTTTAGATGCACTGGTTATTTCTAATTTACTTGTAATCATTACATCAGAGACATGAACCTGAGACACTGCGTATCACTGTGCACTCTGTGTCGTACATACGTGTGCTGTGTGCAGCAGATTCTTCAGATTGACCTTTGTCCTTCAGTTTGTGGGTGTTTGAGGACAAAAGAGGACAAACGGAGGGACGAGCGTGAGGAGAGGAAGCTATTCACCTGGTTTGCTGTGGCTCTTTTCCCATGATTCCCGCAGCACACCCATCTTGGGCTGAGGCCGAATGGCTTGTTTCCATGGCAACGCTTCTCGGCTGCTGATGGGTGAAGACTTGGACGCAGGCTGAGTGAATATCTGAATGGTCTCAGCTCCGTGCTGTTGGGGCAGCCCATGGGGCATTTTCGGACAGCGCCTGGGACTGTTGAAGGTCTTCAGTCCATTCCCCATCAGGTCCACGTAAAACGTACCGTAGACCCCACAGCTGTCAGTCACAACGGGGACGGCTGAGTCCAGGCTGCTGGGGTCCTTCTTGGTTGAGACCGGAAGACCTGATGAGACATGATGCTAATTAACTAATGTACTGTCCTCCAGGGAGGTAAACATGACCCTGACACTCCTTAATGATGATCAGACATCAACGATCACTGGCGCATGAAGGAAATCCTCCTTCACTGTTCAGGAAGTGACATGAGGTCACTGACAGACACCAGGAAGACATCAGTTTTCACATCCAAGTCTGTGATGGAAATACCTGTTCATTACTGTGAAATTCAGCAAAAGTAAGAATGGAATAAACACATAATTTAGACATTTGAGCCATCAAATTCAAACAAACAAAGTCAAGTCAAGTCTAAACTTCAACCACGGGACCACTGACGAGTCTCCTGACTGATATCTGATTTAAGGACTTTTAAGGACAAACACCTGAAACAGAACAAGTAAACCAGAAGTCCAGTTGCCTATGATTTAACCCAGCAAGACATTGGTCTAGGTTCTAGAATTACTCTTTAAAAACATTACACCCCCCTGTGGCACAAAGGCATAACAACACCTTTCTTTGTGATTTAAATATTTGTACAGGAAGTCAGTTTATTTCATTAAACTGGACATTAAAATATGATACACCTTTTATTTGCCCCAGTGATAACCTGAACAAGCCAATTTAATGAAAAAGCAAAAATCGAGCAAAAAATAAAAATAAAATAAAAAATAAATAAATAATAAAAATAAAATAAAAATAAAATAAAAAGCAAAAAATAGTTTTTTCCATTTTAAATTTGAACAGAAAGCCATTATTTCTAAAAACATTATTTATGTTTTATTTTTGAAAAGGACGTTTTAAATACAAAAATGAAGAAAGGAATGGAACATGGATTACATGCCTGTAAGGTCACACATACACAGTACACAGTACACTGTAGAGTAAAGGGTCTGTTTTCATTTCAGTAAACGCTACTGTTGTTGGGGGAATTCTTCGTTTTGGGGCTACAGGTCTTTGAGAGTGACCACACAGATGCATGGAACCAAACAGGATGATTATTATTTTTCACCACTCACTGGTGCTTCTGATCCCTGGATAGCTGTGTCCATGAGCCCACAGCTCCTGGTATTTCTGGTTGAAAGCAGGTCTCCATCCCCCAGAGATCCATGGAGAGTCTGGAGCTACCATCCTGCAGAGGAGCAAGCACAAGCCACTTGAAGAGCATAAACACAAACATTGTTTACATATCACATTCTATGTGTGTTTCATAAGTTTTATATGTGTTATATGGACATGTAAGAGCCCACATTACCTGTGTTTTATAATGAGATCCTCACCAGCGAGTCTGCGTAAACCTATGGACAGAGATATATACACACTGCAAATAAACAAAGAAATGATAACAAATAATTATTTTTGTGTTCTTAAGAAGTCTCCATACACACCTTTTGCCCTGTCGTTCCCTGGTATCAGGCGGGCCAGCCGGCTGTGACGTCTGAAGAGGTAAACCGCGGTAACCATCAAAACACACCACAGAAGGGCGCCAACGCTGCCGATCAGCACCGGGTCCTGGAGCAGAGCCAGGACCGCAGCCGGATCGTCTCTGTGGCTGTCCGAATCAGGCGAGGAGCCGATCAGAGGGTCTGAGTTGTAAAGCAGATGAAAGCAGTGAAGGGACCGTTTCCAGTTCTGGTTTCCCTCGTTCCCTCTGCTCACCGATGACAAACCCACGAGGGTCGCTCAGCAGTCCAACTCCAGCTCCATTGACAGCGGCGACAGTGATCCAGTACCGCTTCCCTGGTAGGAGGGAAGAAATATCGAGGCTGTGTTGGCCACTGCTCACGGTCCAGTTCTGGTACTGCTGCTCCTCGGACTCCACACACCACACCTGAGTGCACACAGACAAACACACACCTGCAGCCATTGATGCTTTTCAACAGGTCATGGCTGAATCATTTACACATTCATGGCGCGTTCCGATCGGGTGTCCGAGTTTGTAACTCGCAGTAATGTTTACACAGACAAATAATACTGTGAGCCACCATTTTGAATTGTGAACTTCCTCTGAGCTGGACCGAGTTACAGGTCATCTACCTGGGGTAGGAGGACATTCTGTCTGCAGCCTGGACTCAGAAAATGACAAAACCAGAACATTTCAAAGGCACAATACCAACAACTGGACCACCTCAGTCATGCTCGTGAGTCTACAACGTTGTTTCCCTTTGTGTCTCTGAAATCTTCCAGTGTGGGTCATGACCCATCAGAACTCTCTGATCTGTTGGTGTTTCCTGTTTGATATCAGTCATCTTGTCTTGATCCACCCTTGTCTTTGTATGTCCTGCAGTATTTTCCTGCGTATACCAGTTAGCTTGGTTTTACAAAAACGAATATAATATAATATAATATAATATAATATAATATAATATAATATAATATAATATAATATAATATAATATAATATAATATAATATAATATAATATAATAGATGAATATTGCGAGCAAATAATTTATTTTTAAAGCAGGCGTTCTGAAGTCTTACCTGGTACCCCTGAATGACACCGTTGTGAGTTTCACGGGGAGGGGGCTCCCACGTCAGGTGGATGGAATTATTGCGGTCCTGGCTCACAGAAGTGGTCACAGCCAGCGGGGGGGCACTGGGTACTGGTGTAGAAGGAATCGTTAGTACGGCATTTCTGTTAGTGTTCACTCGACAAGTGAACCTTCTCACCTGTCTCGGGGACTCGGAGGAGTCGCGTGTTGCTCTCCCTCCCGTACAAGCCGCTGCCATATGGGCGAACCTTGAACTCGTACTTGTAGCCCCTCTGTAAAGGGCCCTCCAGAGTCTGCAGGTTGGACACCGTCACCTTCTTCGCCGCCCAGTCGGAGGCGATAGGTAGGAGGGAACGATAGAGAACCTCAAAGCCGTCGAGGTAATGAGGCTGAGCTGGCAGCGACTGGAGCTGAGAAGAAACAACGTGGATCAACGTGGACACCTGAATGAGAAAAAAAAAACCTTGAGCAGGTTTTTACCTTCCATTGTACTCTGGACATGTTGGACCACGGCGCCACAATGGTGACATTTTCCAGAACAACTCGTAGGGACGACAGCTCTTTGTGGAAGTCCTTCTGTTCAGTGCTGGCCGCCTCTGCAAACACATCTATTCTGTCATTCATACTCACAAGTGCGTCTTTGCAAGAATTGCATTGGCATTCCTATGCTGAATTTTTCAAATAACATACATACAGTTCACCTCAAAACAGACATTACACTATAAACAGCACACATTTCCACACGCTAACACTGACAAACGACTGCTGGGTGATTTAAAACATGGACATGTGGGCAATCCTGGTCTCTGATTGTCTACTGGACAGTCAGCTACAAGCTGGTGACGACTGTGACACAACGCTGACGGGAAAACATCACCTGACCTTCCACCAGTAGATGTGCGCTGGCAGCGACCACTCCGACATCATTGACGGCAGTGCAGGTGTATGTTCCAGCGTCCTGGGCCGTCACATAATGGATCTGGAGAGTCCGGTCTGGGTTCACAAGATACCTGGACATGTATAAAGTGTTTCTGCTGAGGTGTTGTAAAATGAACAGAAACGTGAGGCCTCTGCTCACTGAGATCAAATGACAGAGGAGAAATGTTCCTACATTCTGACTGTATGAAACAATGTATGAAAACAGTTTTGTGGCTGTGAGGACAAAGTAAAGGAAACTTTTGAGAAGTGCCTCAGTTTAGCAACTAAAATTTTTCCGTCCATTAATTTCTGCATGGAGAAAAATCCCAACAAAACACCAGACACATTTAAAAAAAGGAGAAAAAAAAAGTAAAATTACGGTAAAAGATGTACTGAACGCATCAATATTTTTCTCATACGTTAATCGTATTTCGAATGTACCTGGTGACGTGAAATTGTCACCAGACGTTGCTAACAAACCACGGTATCCACACATCCAAAGAAATCAAATTTGTGTCCATAAATGAAGTTACGTGTAATAAAATGGAATGACACAGGGAAACTTAGGGAACACATATAAAATGTATGGAAAGAAGTGAAGGTCAGAGTTCATAGAAGAGGCCCCTGGAAGCTTCTATGTTTGAAGACAGTTTGTGTGAAACAACGGGCCAGAATCACACCTGAGCAACGCCTGCAACCAGTTGTTCCACAGAGGAGGCCTAAAACACATTTTAGGCGGTGTGTTCAATCATTTTTCCCTGTGTATCTTTATTTTTTAATTTTACACTTTGAGACAGTTCCGTTGGGTGGGGTTACAGTGGGTCCCTGGAATATGGTACCTAGACATACATGCCAACTCAGAATTAGTCACAGCTGAACCATCTGCTCAAATCAAATCAAGATGTTCTTACAGGCTCGTAGAGAAAAAACGGTCCCATGTCCCCCTGTCTCCCTCCCCGTCATGAACTCCCACCAACATCTGCTCATATGACTCTATTTCTGTCATAGTTTCAATCCATTTTTTATAGTTTGGTGAGGATGTACTTTTCCATAACCTGAAGATATTTCGGGATGCTGTGACCATCCACACCTGTATAACTGTGAAGTCATTTTTACACTCCCATTAAACTTTTCTTTGTTGTTGGGGAATCCATCTCCAGAGCCTTCCCCAGAAGTTCTATTATTTTCGTTCTTACTTTCAAATTACATTCCCATAGCACATGTAGGAAAGTCCCTTCCCTGTGTACCTTCCCTATGTGATCAGATGGCGTTTGGTACCTGCCGTTGGGCAGCGCCCCCTGCTCTCTGCTCCACACCACAGCAGGTGGAGGGTCACCTTTAGCTCGACAGTAGAACTGGGCCGACTCGCCAGTCCTCACTGACACGTTCTCCGGCTTCAGCAGGAGCTCAGGCTTGGCTGTGGTGAAACAGAGGAGGAAGTGAGCACTGGAGGTAGTTTTGGATTGAAAAGGGGAACAGCGAGTCGTGGTCTGACCCAGCACAGACAACCGCGCTGCTCTGCTCTCCCTCACGCCCACAGTGTTGCTGGCTACACACACGTAAGCACCGGAGTGGTTCTTCTCTGCAGGAGCGATGATCAGCTTCCCACTCAGCTCCTGCAGCACAGACAGTAAGTTCCACTTTATCTGAGTACAGGTGTCAGCAACCCACGGCTCAGTGTCCATTTGAAGAAGAAAAAAAAAGGTTTCCATCGGCTAAATAAATTATGACGACATTATTATTTTTTCTTTCAAATGGAACGAATGTGATACTGTGACTATAGAATTGTTTTCTAAAGTGTTTTTTTATTTTATCAACGATCAACGCGTCACCACCAACATCATTCGTGTGAAAATTGAAAACCTGTGCACACCTGACAAACTGTCTGAAACATGGAATGCCATTCCACGTGCATTAGAAGTCCTAACTCCAAAATAATAACTATACAGTATATCGCTTGAAATGTTATACACTGTTATCTTCATGTTAAATAAATAAGTCAAATAAACTTGCCAGCTTCAATATAAATTTTCTTTCATGGGAGAGGCTGAAAATCAATATCATATAATATGGAGAGAAAGCTTACTGTGTAGTGGACGTCAGTGTTGTTGATGGGCCGTCCGTCCTTCCTCCACATGATGTTGGGTTCAGGGCGACCCACTGGGGGGCCACAGTTTAAGACAGCCACCTCCCCCTCTGCCACCTCCACATCACTGGGCTGCACGCTGAACTCCTCCTGCAACACTACCACAACACAGGGAGCGTAACGGCCCCTGCGCCTGCTGCTGTCGCCACCAACACAAGCAGCTGCTGCACGTCAGCTCCTCACTGGGGTGCAGATGAGTCAACAATGAGGGTCAGTGGGTAACCAGCACCGTGTCGGACCACCTGCTGGCCGACAAACTCTGACACTGGACGTGCAACAGCTACGACTTCATCACCCCAGTGTGTGTGCCCGTGTGTGTGTGCACATGTGCATGGAAGGGTTGTGCATGGGTTGAAACACACTGGTGACGGTGACTTCAACTCTGATATTACAGTGTTATTTCTGAACTCTGCTCTGGTTTGATGTAGAGTTTGGTCTGTCCCAGGAGGACACGGAGGTCTGTCCCAGGAGGACCCAGAGGTCTGTCCCAGAGACTTACCTGCGATGTACAGCGATGCGTTGCGGCTGGTGGCCGTCCCTACACTGTTCCTGGCCACACACGTGTAGATGCCCTCATGTGATTGGCTCCTCCTGCCCCCTCCCACGCTCAGGAAGAAGATGCTGCCCTCCAGCAGGACGATTGGCTGCAGCTGGCCGTCTCCCTGCAGCGGATGGCCGTTGCGCAGCCACTCGATGGTCGGCTTTGGGTTTCCATCCGCCCGGCAGGACAGAGTGGCAGGACTCCCAACTTTCACTACGACGTCAGAAGGCTGGTGGACGATGCGAGGGGGTGTATCCTCTGCATTAACTTTGGAGCCTTGAAGAGGGAGCAGCAGAAACACTGATTCTGTCATTTTTACCATCTCGTGCTAGAAATCCTTCTTTTACTCAGCGAACAAACAGCTGCACTGATCCTCGTGCAGATAAAACGTTCCCTCCATCTCTACAATGAGCCACTAACCAACCAACTCCAACCAGGATGCAGCGCCACCTTAGGGTTCATTTCCCCACCTGCCCCCACTATGAACATGTCCTGTGACCAACAAACAATGTCTATTTTGCAGCAGGCGGGGCAGGAATGCCATTGTTAGACATTCCCAGAGTTGGATGACCACACTGAAGGAAACATGCTTAGCTTCCTGACAGAAGAGGAAACTCAAAGGGAAGATCAACCCCAACAATAGCAAAGTAGAACTCCCCCCTAACGCTGTTTCCGCACATGAACAAAAGAGACGCTGTGGCTGGAAACGCAATAATTTTTCATCTTCTTCAAACCAAAGACTTTGAATAAAAACATATTTTGGCTGAAAATACAACTGTTGCAGACAGACATAATTCAAATGAATTGAACTAAGACACAAATCGTAGTAAACGTAAAGGTTCAGAAGTGAAGAGGATGAGTTTGAGTTGTACACATTGAAACAAATAAATGATTTGCCATCAACAGATGATAACATTGTTTAAGGCTTGAACACTGTGTACATAATTGGAGGACAAAGGTATTGGAGGTTAAGAGCTTTAAGTTCTATCTGTCTGATGACTATTATGGAAAATTAAATCAAGTTCAAGGTCAACATATGATAAATAAAATCAAATAGAAACACACACATCATCTTCACATTCAGCCTCTTTCAAAGGAGAATTAATGTTTGGATTTTGCATAGACAGACAATTGTAATTTGTATTTGTTATTGTTCAACAAATGTTCTGTCAATCGCCTGAGTACATGTTTCAATGAAATATTATACATAAACCTTCTGTTTGCTCACACATGATTATAATTATTACTATTATTGAACCGGAAATACACCCACCTGCCAGCAGAAGTCCAATCAGTGATAAAAACAAAACTTTTGTGAAAACACGACTCAACATAGTTCAGTTGTTTTAATCTACAAAGCTAAAATATGAACTATAGGGACCATTTCTAACAGCGTGTCGTCATGAAATTCAAACGTCCGTTCGTCGAGCGACCACACCGGCAGCACACACATACTTCCTGTTATTTTCTCCTTCAAAATAAAATCAACTTAATACATGCGATACTTAAACACAATGATAAAAATGATAAATATGTAAGTACACGTGTACACGTGTTTATTCTAAAAGCGTATATTTTTTTAAGCTGCTATATAGAACTCATGTATTCATCTAAAGGTAGAGACAGTAACTGCCGATCTGACTATTTATAGTGAACATGACAGACTAATTCGTTTTATTTAATACGTCTTTAATTATATTTCGAATTCAAAACGTTCCATTAATTTACATTTGAGCATTTCTTAAAAGAAACACCACTCCTGTGCTTTGGAAAAGAAACAACTCAGCAGTTCATCATTCCGGTTGTGGAACAAATAAAAGTGTCCTCATCGAATCTCTGCAGGTTTTATTTCAAATCAAGACTGAAGTCAAACAGCCAATGTCCACATATTAACAACATTTTGTCGCTGCAAACAGAGGCAGGAAATTCAGTCTCCTCTGTCTCTAAACAATACACGGAAATTCTTCAGCATCCTTACATCACACACGCATACACACGCATGCACACGTCACATGCTTACCATAGAACATAACATGCATCACCATGTTTCACATTTCTCTCTCTTACCCCCACCCATATTTTTCTAACTAACTAACTAACTAACTAAGTAACTAACTAACTACATCCTAAGTGAATCCTGACCGGAAGGAAAACTGCAGATTTTTCAGTTCCAGAAATCAAACCTACCTAAACCTACATTTCAGGAACATTTTGCAGATTTTCCTCTGTTCAGAACGAACAAATTTAGAATTTCCACTAAACCTGCCTTCTGGAACGGGCCCCAGTTCAAAGTGAATGAAAACATCCTCAGCGTAGAGTTGTTTACAAAAAGTGTGATTCAGAAATAAGTGAACTTCCACGAGTTCATTCCTTCCAAAGGCAGCCATAAATAAAGTTTTGTTCAGTGAACGGTTCTTTGTGAAGCCCAGAAAGGCCCGCAGCTGAATGATGGATGTTTATATTGATCCAACAACTCAGGCTGCAACAAAAGGATGAGAGGATGAAGGATGACACACAAGCCATGGGAACGGCGCTGGGCTGAGACATGCCGAAGGAAGGAACCTCCTTCATGCTGCAGACCAAAGGTCAGAGAAGAGCTGGAATGGGAAGAGAAGGCGGGATGGAGCACGGAGAAGAAAGAATATGTCAACTATCCTGAGGAATGGGAGAATAAGTGACTCCAAGTGAAGTGGTGTGAAAGGACATCAGCGATCAAAGCTGTTTAAACTGAGGGACTCCACTTAACGGAGAACGGAAACGGAAGCAAACGCTGTGTTGTTCCTTCACCTGTTACATGTTATCCATCTTTCTCCAGCATTTAGTGCTACGTTGTGTTTTTCAATGAGACTTGCAAAGCTGGTGGTACACTGGTGAAACCCCTCGAACTATAATTTGTTGGGTTAAATCAAAGACAACTGGACTTGCTTAGCTTGAAGACGTCTCACCACTCATCTGAGGTCCTTCACTTCTCAACTGACAAGTGGGAAGTTCTGCTACCATTACTACTAAGAATGTCTTCTATGATTTAACTCAGTAAGTTACCATATTACACTGCAGACATTTCACTGGAACTAACATAGCAGCTTTGATCGATCTGAGATCCTGATAATTGCAGCGTATTCAGTTCTACTGTCATGTAAACTGATAAAACCCAACGTCTTTAACGTCTGAGTTTCTATGTAACACTGCAGCAAAGAAAGTCCTCATTCCTCATCTCAGCAATTAACAAACCTTTCACTAAACCTACTTTCTGCGTGTGTGTGTGTGTGTGTGTGTGTGTGTAAAAATTCACTTCATAGATTTTGATTATTTCACTCTGATGTCCAGAGTTTGTAACATCCAAGAAATGTAGACTCCCCTAACAGGAAGCAGAACGTTACTCCTCCAGCGTGGAGTTTGCCATGAAGCGCTCACCTCTCCTGTGCTGTGGCCTGCTCCTCTGAGGGGTGTGATGGTGTCCATGACGATGGCGAACAAGCTCCTTGAGTCGGGTCTTTGACCTCTTGTCTGAGCCGGACTCTGTTGGACAGAGTTCTTGGCACCTGCACCTCAGTGAGAACTCTGTGACGATGTAGAAGCAGAACACCCAGAGAAGCCACGCACTGACCCTCATCTTCTGCCAACAAGTCCTTCACGTCCTGGATCCAAGACCTCCAGCAGATCTTATCCCACCGTGCGTCCGTCAGACAGTTACAGGTATTTGTCTTCTACAATCCTTCGCCAACATTGAACACGTGAGCTGCTGCCTGTCGATGGTTGAACAGTTGGGTGTCCTCATGTTCCTCAAACATGTTGTGATTCTCTCTTCCCTCTCTCTTTAATGTGGCTCCTGTTGGTCTCCCTCCTCTCTAGGTCCTTTTTTTCTGGAGAGGAGGGGATGTTGGGGGGAACGATGATCAAAAAAACAAGTTGCAGACCTCATGCTGTGCGAATAGTGAGGGGAAGGGGACCGAGGGGTACGGTCTTGTCCAACATCTGTGCCATTCATCCTGCATGGGATAAGGGGTGGGGGCCTTTAGTCTGGGGGAGGATGGAATCTGTGGGGAGGTTGAAACTGAGGGGGGACTGTTTTCATCAATGAAACGTCTCACAGATGAAAAGTGGCAGGATGGCGTATGGTTCTGTGGGACACTGTAGGTTGATGGGACACAAACACTCAGGAGAGGAGGATGATGATGCTTCTTTCCACCCCAAACACACCAGGTCCTCTGTGTCCTTTACTGCCTCAAAGTGACAGCTCCAGTCGCCCACCCCCCGCCTCCTCAACCAAACCCTCCACCGGTCGACTTGCCGAGCAAATTTGTACTTGCCTGTCTGCACAGTATGAGTCTCATACATCAGAGCAAACAAAAGTAGCAGCTCGAAGCTCGGGGGAGGTTCGGCTTTTCATTTCAAACAGTCGGTCACTCTGGGATGGGAGACGGTGTAATGATTGATGTGATTTTTGTCCAAACAGGACTCTACGTACATTCACAGGATCATTTCATTTGTCGACAAAATATATTTTTCAGACATTTTTCTTGGCCCATATGATTCTTCTTCAGTTTTTTGGGGCTAAAAGAAGGACTTGGTTCTTTAGGTTCAAATTGTTGTTGGACAGGTTGTCTCTTCTGACCAGTGTTGCTTTGCCTTCCTATGGGTCCAGAGTACATCTGTCAGCAGCCAAAATGTGTCAGTGAAGTACTTATTACTACTGAAAATGACAAAACTCAATCAAATCAGATGTTAGCTCTAAAAAAAGCTAACCCAGACTGAGCCAGTACAGCCACACTCGACCATTGTATCCATCGCCTTTGATCGGTGTAGCCATTTCCAGCCGCTCCTGGTTAAAGGCCCTTCGGCCCACGATGGGGCGTCGTGTCCAAACAGCAGAGGGCCTTTGAGGGACAGACTGACCTCCCTGAGAGAGGGCGAAGAGGCCGAGGAAACACCACCACAGACACACACTGCCCGGTGTGGGTTGTTAGCACACGGCAACACAAACTGGGGACGGCTACAAAAGAGTGGATCAATGAGCACAAATAGGCTGCGCTGAGGGACAAATGTCTTACCAAGGCTGCATCGTTGGTTGCCTTGGCAACATGGAGCCAGATCAAGTTGTAAATCCGGTGTGTGTCACTACGTTTGCCAAAGAATCTTCTTGTTTGCTCATAAACCCTCAGCAATTCACAAATGTTATCATTTCATTCCATACAGATCTTTGGCTATGATGTTTTATTTACCAAACTGGGCCGTCTGCTTGATTTAACATGAACTGAGTCCCATTCTTGGAGGACGAGTGCCCCAACGCTGGCGCCCGAAATCATTAATGGAATGTGTGTTGTGAGAGCTGGAAGGAGCAGCGGCGGTGTCCCTATCAAAACCAGAGGGCAAGATGGTGGAGGGTGTGAAGTTATGCTTGAGTGCATTTGAATGTCAGCTGTACCACAGAGGAGTGCCCCCCCCGTACACCCTGCCGGCTTCTAGACTGAGCACCCTGAGCTTTGGGCTCACACCTCTATACCCTTGCATTGCTCTCTTTCTCTATCTCACCCGCCCCCATCTCTTTATATGTCCAGCTGGCTGCGCCACAAAGCTCCTAGTCTCCTAGTTCCAAATGATCCTCAAACCCCCACATGCTTTGTTCTGCTCATTTTCCCACTCCCAAGAGAGTTTAGCAGCAAAAGTGAAAATGAGTTAAGGATAAGGGAGAGAGAGAGAGAGAGTGAGACGGATTGGGGAGGAACGACAGATAACAAAGGTGAAGTAGAGTGGGAGTGGGTGACAATAAGAGTAAGTCAAGGATCAGATCTAGATTCACGCATCACAGACATCACAACAGGAAGAATGTAAATATCTTTTGTACAGCAGCCTTGACAAAAAAAATCGCAGCATGTTCTGGAAGTGAAATACGATGGTGAAACCTTTCCTCTCCATCCTCTGTGACACTTTCTACAGGGGCTAAGATCATGATTTGCGGTAATCATGCGGTCAATTACAGGCAACAAGTCCCTTCAGTTGGAAACGTTTTAGATCCTCTGTCCCACCCTGCAGAAACCCCCCAGCTCCACAGCGGGTGTGAAATCATGCAGCGGATTGTTGTTCAGAAAAAGGGCCATAGTATGGAGATGTGGGCCGGAACTAATAGGATTGGTTTTGATTCATTAGATTCTTTCATCATCCTGGTTGGAATTCTACTCCACGTCTCCTCGGGCTTCACACTCCGAAAATGGAGGTGGGAGCAGGGGCAAGTGTTTTTAATTGAGCCTCAAGACGGCAAAAGCTCATTAATGTGTATGCAATCATCAGTGGATATTCATCCCGTGTGGAAACAGCCTGAACTGTTTTTGTACTCACAGACCATGGTCTGATTCCATCGCTGGTGGAATGTTTCTGTAAACACACAGGGACGCAGGTGAAGTCTTTGAAGGAAACGTTCTCTGATGAATCCAGAAGATTTGTATGAGACATGTCGCACAAACGTAGGTTTCGTATCGGTCTGTTGGTTGTGTTCTTTTTGTCAGGTGACTTTTTTTCTTAGCTGAACCAGATGAACACTGCTGCACATGATGGTATTCAAAACTTAATTTAATAGACAGAATTTTTTATTTTTTTTATTAATATAATACTTTTAATTACATTGTTATTGAAGAACGTGACGTTTTTATTTATAAAACCATAAACTAAGTTGTACACTATAACTAGAACTCTGCATTTTTTATAGACTTTTTAAAAAGTATGATGAGCAGAAAACACAAATCCAGTCAATCCACTCATGAAATACTCCTTTTATTGTTTGATTCAAATAAACCACAATAAACCACAATAAAACCAGCTGAAGAGCAACGGATCATCTGGCTTCATAGAAAGTGTTTAAAATGGTCAGAAAGAACTTGAAGGAAAGTCATGTCTCTAGATCTTGACGTCACCATGGAAGGGCTGATTTGCTGGTGACAGACATGATGTTGTGTGAATGCGTCCAAGATGAACACGGATACAACAGTGCAACTGATAAATATCAAACATCCTTTAGTCAAACACAAACTCTTGACCCTGAGAAAACACCGTCTCTCCTGCTGTGTGTGTTGTGGATGCGCCCAAATGAATATAGCCTCCTGCTCTGCTTGCTGTAGATGTTGTACATCAGTGAGGTTGTCCTGCTGCCAACTGGGACCCTGGCAGCTCTAGTTCGTTCTCAAAGCTTTAGCATAAACGGGCTGTAGGAAATGAAAAGGGAGCAGCATGAAGGATGCCAAAAGGAAGGCTACGCTCACCAAGGCCAGCAGCACGTAGCGACCGATGAACAGGGAGTCCACGATCTGCAGAGAGTAAGAGAAGACTTCACAGTAGTATTGAAGTAGTTCATTCATTCATTCATTCATCTTCCTCTGCTTGCGCCATTTACAGGTCACGGTTGTTCTGGAGCTGAGCCCAGTTGTCAACAGGTGAACGTCAGCGTTCAACCTGGGCGAGTCACCAGCTCATCAGGACCACATATAGGACAGACAACCATTCACACTCACATTCACACCGAGGGGTGATTGAGAGAGAACAATTAACCTCAGCATGCTTTCCGAGGAGGGAGGAGTGGTGTGTATTGTTAATATTACAGTATTTCATCTGTCAGCCACTAGATGTCACTAGAGATCTTTCAGAAATGTGCTGACACTCCAGCCAGAGCAGAAGTTGAGATCCTGATCCTAGAAGACCGTGAGAGAATCTACTCAGACATATTAATGAGGTATCAGAGGAGTGAAAGGTGGAAAACCCAAAAGGTCGGGTTCATCAGGGATGAATTAGTTTGTTGATACTGAAACAAGGAAAACTCCTTTCAGGGTAAATAAACGCTCACTAAACCTGCTTTCTGAAACAGAAATGTAGATGTGTGCTGTAAAGTCACATCGCTCATCACAGAACACTGACAGCTCTAAAATCAACATCCAACCACAATTCAATTTCCCGAGTTTGATGATGTTCCGTATTGTTGCTCAGTATCTGGTGGCGTTTGCTCATGGTGTGTGTAGTCATATGTTGTCTATGTTTGGTTGTCTATCTATCTATCAATAGTCCACCAGTGGAACACCAATAAAAATGTCACAAAACATAGAACTATGTCTACTTTTGGTATTGTGTCCTAATGCAGATAAGATGATATGCGTGGTTTTCTCCATGTGTTCAACATTTGTTGTACTACATACTGGTCAGCAGATGGCGATTCTCTCAAAACATCTCAAAAACCAGGACAAAGCTGACAAGCTTTATGGTAAAACATGAATATAATGATAACACCACCACCTTCGAGCTGTACTTCACTCACATGCAGTGTCAGTGTATCTTCTGCACTGACAGTAAAAACATGACCCAATTAAGTTTAATTCATTACACCTGTAAATGCAGATTCTCAGTAGAGGTTCAAATGGTGAATAGCATAAGTTTGAAATCTGCTTACTGTCTTCCTGTTTTATCTCAGCAGGGCTGTGTCACAGTACAGAGGTTAGAGTTGAGTTGTACTGATGAAAGCTTTGAATAAATAAACTGATGAACGGAGGTGACACAGGGGGAGAGATTTTCTGTCATCATCTGACTGAGACTGGTATGTTGTCAGGATAACTCAGCGTGATGAATCTGTTATAATATGGAGTCTTATCACGATGACTCAGGAGTATGACATATATAGACGTGAGGCAAAGGAGGAACAGGACCTGAATAGAGAACAATGGTTCCACTATGGTTGGGAGACATTTGGAGTTGATACAGATTTAATCAACACTCTCCTGATAGCTCCAGCTCTTAAAACAAGACACCGTGAAAACACAAATGCAAATGGACAAAACACCCTGAAGCCAGATAAAAGCAGCAGATGAGCTGGAGCCCCACTGCTGAATAAAGAGATCTTTTTCTCTGACACGTTGAGTGAGAGTAGGTGTGCGTGGGTGTATAAATAATCTGGTGAGAGGTGAGTTTTAATGCACGCCGTCTCTTATGGCGGCATTTAACACATCTCACTTTTTAATTTGCCAATTACACAGTAAGCAGGAGCCCAGTGCGCGCCATGTTTTATTAATATGCACAGATGTGGAGCCTTCAGACAGGGGAGGCCAGTGGGCGATGGAGGTGTCTGGTATAAGCAACCCCCCCCAGACTGGGACAGACACAACCAACACGCAATTATATTTTGCTTTTGTTTAACAGCAAGAGGTTATAAGAGGTTAATAGTTCTTACACAACTTGTCTGGGTTCTTGCTGCTGACTGATAATCTGCATCACAAAATAAGAACAGATTTTTCATAGACATGTTTATATCCTAGGATATGGCATCCGGTAGGTTTTTGTTCAGCTAAAATGTGACGGATCGATGGTGGCTGTACACATGCCATGTTTAATTTATTTATTCATAAATATATAATGTAATAATAATAATAACAACAACAATAATAACAATATAGCATTAATTTAATATAAATATATAATAAAAGTAATATAATATACGATATATATACAAATTTTGTATATATATATTAGTTTAATATTTATACAAATATGAGTATAAAAAGAGGGCTAACAATCAGTTAGCATTAGTGTGCATTGTCAGCAGCTATTTGTAAAATTTTAGTTTCATAAATTTTCTGATAAATGTAACTACTCAGCAAACACGATCAGGCATTTACTCCCAAATGTAAATCACCTTAAAACACAAATCTGTGTTAAAAATCCACTTTTAGTGTAGGTTTCTCCTTTGGGAGTATGGCAGAATGGAGGGTAGATTCTGTCGTGAACCACCGCGGACGGCAACAACTGCAATTGGACTATTTGACTTTCCCAGCTCTCGGAGCGGCCTTTCTGTGTTGCCGTATAGGGTGCACACACACACACCCACACACACAGACACACTACGGATTATAAACCCCATTCATATGTCCAGTCCAACATAAGAAGACGAGGATGTAGTGAAGATGATTCCATGTCGCCAGCAAACCAGTCAAATTAAATTTAATTTGACTTAATTTAAAAAAAAAAAAAAAATTAAAAAGATAGCAGCGTTATGTGGAACATGTTTTCAGCAGTTTGGTCAAATTTGACGTATCCTCACTTTTCTTCATGACCAGTTTATTTAACGTCTCACTTTGAACCATTAGTGGATTAAAAATTGTTAATCATCTGGTATCTGAATAAATTTGAAAGTCGTCCAGTTCTTAGCACCTTTTTTCATGTGAGACACAGATCGAACAAGACTAAATTTAAACGTGCAGGAGAGAAAGAGAACTTATTCAATGAGCTCTTTATTTAACATTTTAACACATATCGCCGCCGACCAGACAAATAACAGGTGACTTGATGATTAATAGAGCAAGGTGATGATGACTTTGGCTGGTATTACGGTGTCATCACGACAAGGAATTTCATGTAACCTAATTTAAACAGTCTTTCTGAGGCAGGTAGGGCTTCATTTGACTCACAGGCCTTGTGTAGTAATCCAGTGTACAAGGCTCTGTTGTTGGTCGGGACTCTGCCTTTGCACAAAGGCTATAAAATGTGAGCAGGCCAGGATGCGGCTCTGCTCTGCTGGTTCTGTGAGGTGGCAGCTTGCTTGGCAGATCTGGACAGCTTATTGGCACAATCTGGAGGCAACATGGGGGAGTGTTTGTTCTGTGTTGCTGTTGGACTACGATAAAGCGGAGCAGCCCTTTACGACGAGCACGTGTGTCTGTACACACACACATACAGACACACAAACAGAATGCATGTGGTATTTTGAATGGTGGTTTGTGTCAAGAACTGACACATTATTCGGGATATGTTGCGTATATAAGTCCAGCACACTCATAGATAGAGAGCCTGTGTATGTCGTTACTTAACACCACACAATGTGCAGAGCTATGACACACACACACACACACACAATATGGAAACCTTGTTCATGAAAGATCACACATTTGAAATAAAAAAAAGTAGTCATGTCTTACTTTTTTTGAAATATTAACTACATTATCAATTTACTGTTATTGAACCTATAAAATTGAATGTGGTGTTTACGCCCAACAACATTTAGATACTAATAAATGGGAAATGGATTCTAAACAATCACAATGATCATGTAATCAAGTGAAATGTAGCTCTCTGGCACTGACATTGTACCTGCACCTCAAACACATTGTTAATGTAACAAACTGCCTGACACCGTGGTGATACGATGATCACTCCAGTCTGCCGACTAAACCTTTGTGTTATCAGCATTGTACAGCTCAGCATCAGTCACTGGCTCATGCAGTAAGGATGTGCTGACATGAGATATGAAATGTCTATTGCACTGATGCTATCAAAGTAAGTGACACACTGTTTTGAGTGTTGGAGAGTGAACATGTGTCAGATCGGTGCAGATCTCACCTCTATCTCTCTGAAAGCAGGTGCAGTATCTGGGCTGCGAGGGAAAAACACCAGCACGAGAGTGATGGTGAGAGCCAGTAGGAAAACAGGGATAACGCCCAATCTGGCAAGATACAACACAGACATACCGCAAAAAGAATGAGGATTTCAACAGGTTTGACCATCCATCTTCAAACATGGGTTTATTTGGGGGTCAGTGTAAAGACCAAACATAAATGATTTCAGTTCAATGCCCAAATCAGAATCAGAAATGTTATTATACACAAGTACAGTGATATTGTGTGGCTTCTTCTCAAACACAGAAGAAGAAAGATTTTTTGAATTTATATTACTTATATAGAATAAAACACAAAAGTTTAATATAGCAAATAGGCAATTGGCATCATGTTCAATTTCAATTTCATCAGGTTGAATAGTTTTCCCTTTAGAGATGCCTGCTATTTTTCTGTTTGAACTGTGTCAAGGTTAAGGTGTAGAACATAACACATAAATAATAATAACAACACAATAACACATAAATCCTTCTGGGGTCCACCTATAGAATGTACTTTTCATTCTACTAACTGGGATATTACTACAAATTGCTTATGCAAAAGACGAAACAACAAACAACGTCAAAATGATTAGGGCATTTTATTTTAATAAGAACTTCGTGATGATGTCGATGCATACACCAAATAATCTGGAAGAGCGGACTGACGTCACACGTTACGACAGTTACGACCAGTGAAGACTTGTATGTCCATCAGGATAAATAACATTTCAGCTTCGTTTATTCCAATAAAATATCGCAGTGACCAATGTGTCTGCGACTGTCGGTCACTCACTTCGATGATCCGGATGCTCTCAGCAGCAGCATCCCAAACACGAGAGCCGCCAGCCAAACCACTGCGATGACGACAAAGCCCGTTCCAACCTCCAACAAGGTACCTAACATTTTAAAAGCACCGTTTCAAGTTTGTTTCAATTGCAGATAAACGTTAATCACGACAGTAAGTGCTCAGAATTTAACACGATGGCTCGTTCTTGATATTGCTGAGGTCTTTAAACATAGTCGCCTGTACAGCTTCAGTTAGCTTAATGTTTGCCGTAACCGCTAGCCCCTGCAGCTAGCGAGCCTCCAGATGACTTCGCGTCTCAAACTGGCGGTAAAATATTAACCGCTTTAACGAAGGTTTCTCGTTTAGCTCCACAAACCTGTCATGTTTCAAACAAGCATGGAGTTGACGGACAGGTTTGCCCCACTTTAGCTCTTCTCCACCGTGATGCGTCTCTCTGCTTCCTGGTAACAGCAAGCTGTGATATGATTGGATGTACGAATCAGCAAAAGCCAATCGAATGCGTCCTTACTCAAGATCCGATGAACGCGTGGCACAGTATACAAAACGTCACCGACACCAGTCGAGGTCTTTTCGCAGCTTTTCCCTTTGCTGTATGTGGATGAAGTGACGCCGCACCAAAAATGGCGGTCAGTTGAAGAACAGTAGAAAAGTTTGTAATTCCGACGTTGCACTTTAACACAACTTCAGTGAGCGAGGCAGTGCTCTCTAGAGTGGATTCCATTCATTGCCTCTGCCTGTGTTAGAAGGGGCCGACTCGGGGACAGACTCGATCCGCCATTCAAAACAAAGCACGCGTGCGTGTGCGCGCGCATGCTTCGTGCATGATGCCTCCACTTGTTTACTGTCGGATGCGTAGCCTCCTCATCTAACTAATTACATGTAGAACAGTGTTTTCGCTGCATCAAACGAGTGATAGGAGTCGAATATAATAAATACAACAAAATAAACACCAGGTAGAATTAAAACAAACAGTGGGGGATTCCATGCTTTCATCACCCAAATCTCAGTACTGTACCTTTTAAATGAGAGAGAAAATACTTCATTCAGTCAGTCAGTGTTATGAGTGGACAAATAAAGCTGAGCAGGTGACCCCGCTGAACATAACACACTAAATTCCATCTTTGCCTGAAAAGACCATCTTTTTCACATCGCCAACATGTGATTGTCGTATTTCCCATGGACACTGGAAGGCGTCAGCAGCACGGCACTGGGAAGACGGGGGAGCGGAGATGGAGATGGAGGTGGGAGGGGCCTGTCATGGCTGACGTCATCGGCTGTGTGGAGGAGTATAGGCTGTGCTGTCAAGCCAGTGTCAGTCTGATGAAGATTGGCATGCAGGTAAGCTGTCATTCATTTTCAGTGTCAGTGGATGGGAGCAAGGCTTTACCACTTCAGCGGCCTTTTCCCCTTTCCCCCCCTTCATTACAAAAGGCAGGACATTATTCATACAGCCAGACAGCCAGGCCAGAGTGAGAGGGAGTGAGAGAGAGGGAGAGAGAGAGAGAGAGAGGAGGAGGGAGGGAGAGAGAGAGAGGGAGGGGGAAGGCGAGGGGGGAGGAAAAAAGAGAGAGGGAAAGGAGAGAAGATGCATTTTTGTGCTGGACTGATAGACCAGTGGATTCGGGTCTTGTGCTGCGGTTGGATTGAAAGAAAGTGTCGGTAATATTTGTGGCGCGTGTGCGCAGGACGTATTCTCTCGTGCACGTTTACGTCAGGTTATTGATGACGCTGACTGGATCGGACAGAATAAGCCCCGTGCTGAAGGAAGCTGATCTTTTTTTTTTTCTCGGGCTTTTGTCCAGAAACGACATCGCACCCTAATTATTTGTAGCAACATGTATTGATTAGGAGCATGAATCCTTAAGGTCGTTTCGCTGTTTCGGTTGCGTTTTTCTTTCCCCTGATGCTGAAGTTTACGTGTTTGACTTGACTTGTGCTTGTGGGGAAAAACTTGAGAATTTTCAGTTTAAACATGACATGCGTCAATATGTGTGTGTGTGTGTGTGTGTGTGTGTGTGTGCGCGCGCGCGCGCCGCGGGAAGCGCACGTTTTGTTTGATAATTGAATATGTCCAAAAGGGAACAAAAATCCTTAAATTTCTCTTTATGCTAATAAATATCAATCTACTGAAAATACTTTTTTTATGGTTATTTTGCTCCTGTTTTGTCGTTGTAATAATTGTCTATTGTGGATTTGATTTGCAGTTCATGAGCAGCAGTTTTCTCCTGCAGTTTTGAAGGTAAAAACAACACAAAGCTAGAAAATGATATAATTAGTTAAATGAATCCACGGAAGTCTCTCTTTTCTGTGTTTGTCTTTGTGTATAGATATGTACGCAGTAAGTATGTGAGTGTTTCCTGAGCCAAAAAGCAGCTGTATCTCAGTGAGCTCTCATGTTTACTCTTGGACTCCTCCGGCCCTCCAAAACTTCCCAAGACTGAACACTGGTGTTCTTTGTGTCCACTTTCTATTTCTGATAACTGCTTTATTTCAGTGTTGCTCAGATAACTATATCACAGACCATGTTTGACTGGCATTAAATGCTTTCAGTGACTTCAGTGACTTCAGGCAGCCTGAGTGGAACGCAGGGCTCAATTTCATTTGTTAAGTCTTTAAAATCTGGGAGTCAAAGATGAAGGTCACACACCGAATTTAACATTGTGATTTAAACAGATACTTCAGCAATGCATACATTAATACATTTGATGAAAGTTAAGGTAAATTACAGGGGACAAATGCGTTGGTGTCATTATACTTATTGCTGTTATTCAGATGAGTTCCGTAGCTGCAATTGTCTCTCAGACCGTAATAGTAGCTTCATTGAACATACTATTTGCTCATGTTCTTCCCTCAGAAATGACACTGGTGATGATTTAGACCACTTTAGCTTCCTCCACCACACAAATTGTAACAATGCAGTGTATTGGGAATAACCCCCTGACAAACTAAACTCCATATGAAAGCACTACTACTACAACACAATATAAATATGTCTGTGCCTTTTGTCAGGGTCACAAAATGCAATATTCTTCCGGGAATTATTTGAAAACACACACACACGCAAATAAATACAGGGGTCGTTATTCATCACCACCAAGTGATGTTTGTTCTTTGTTGTGATGAACCCCACGTCAATCTGGTTATTATCAGATGGTGTAATGCCAATTTAGCTTGCCCTTAAACCCTGCTGAGATGTTAATTGATGATTTGTGTCATTGGACATGAAGCCCACGGGCACATTATCGGCTGCAAAATGCTCCGACACTATTAGCATATTGCGATTCCTACTATATGGGTAAATTACCTGATGCTGTGCCTTCCTGCAGCTGTGTGGGGAATAATCACTAATAAAGTTATTCGGTCACACACAATGGAGGAAATAATCAGAGTGGGTAGAGCATATGTCACAATTTAATTTGAGCATATGTAAGGAAATTAAACAGCAAGCTAATGTCTTTGCCAGTGGCTGCACTGCGTGATGCCAGAGAAACCAATCTTGGATATGTGTGACGTCACACTGGGCAGAACCAGCATTAAATCCCTCAGGGGTAGTATTTTAGTAGAAAGGCTGTAAAAAAATATAATTATGTGTAAATTCTGGTCATCTCTGAATCAAATATCAGAGAGGCTTTTTTTTTTTTTACAGTTTGGACAATGAAAATAGTGCTAACAACACTCAGAATTCAAATAGTTTAGGTTTGAGAAGCCTCTAGCTAGTTTTATGACTTTTAGCTGCTAACATTAACATTGATACCTTTTATCCAATAAAACCTATTCCCCCAGGAGATAAACAAAATAAACACTGAGATTAAAAACCAAAAGCATTAGCTAGTAGTGTTTGCAGAAACAAGGCACAGCTTCAAACAACTTGCCCCATGATCATCAGCTGCTATCGTTGATGACTATTAGCAGCTAACATACGCGGCTAATAGCTGATTGCTTATTTATATCATCTGCTAATGTTAGCACATAGCAGCGAAATAACCGCTAACAGCGAATTAATCATGATCGGCTGCTACGGCACCTCCAGCAGCAACAGCTAATGGCTTTATGACTATTAGCAGCTAACATTAGCAAATAACATCCAACTGCTTATTAAAACCAGCTGCTAATGTTAGCAACCCACTTCATGTCCATTTGTTGTTAGCACTTAACTAGCGTCTTGAATTAATAACTAACCGCTTCAGGACTATGAAGCTCATGTGAGCTTTCGTTCAATATTATTATTTGAAATTATTACAGGAGGCAGTGTTGTATTATAATGTTCTGAGTACATGAAGTGTGTATGCACATTAAGACTATTCTGTGCATTTATTAGGAACTGATGCAGCAATTACAACAGTTTAATAATACAACAATTGAATAAAATTAAATACTTCAAATTCAATACTGGTGTAGCATGGTGACATATATGCACGTATTTTTCAGAGTAAGTAAGTTTTCCACTTGGTCTTGTCAGACTAATACATCTCACATTTCTTGTTTTCTCATACTTTTTTCAGCAATCAGATTTCTGATTTGTGTTTGAGGGCTTCGCTTCCTGAAATCAGACTGAAAAAAGAGCTAGTATCTTCAGAATTATTCATAAGGCTTTAGTCTGCTGGGTATCCTCAGCGGAGTGCATCTAGATCCTGTTCCAGGCCTCTGAGCAATGTGATTTGGTTTTCTGCATGCTGTTCAATAGTGCAGCCAGCTTTAAGACAATTGTGTTGTGTTGCATGTTTTGGCCCTGTCCAGACCCTCACAGGTCATGCACTAAGCCCACTTGATCCCTCTTGCTCTCAGGAGGAGGAAAAAGGCTGGTTTATACCGTCAGACAGCTCAGCTTTAGGACAGCCTTTGCATGCTTACCCTTGCTCATTCTGCAGCCAGTGCTGCGTTGGCATGACTCTAAGTAAGCCACCCGGGAGCAGTGTCTGAGAGCGCGAGATTGGCTTGATTTATGCTCCAAGAGCTGCAACAGGCAAATTAATGATCCTCCATACTGTCAACATCGCAGGGCTTCTTTTTCTGGAAGGACAGAGATGTTATGAAAATGTATATCGCAGGAGTATTGGTCCTACCCTATTCCACAAAGTTGAAAAATGCAGTTAGGCAGTATTGTCGTGGTGAGATACATTTCCTGTTTTACACAAATGGGATAAAACATGTTTTAGAGACAAAGTCATCATAATTCAACTTTCCTGAACTCATTTCCTGATGATGAGCTACATTTGTGCAAAGGGAACTGTTGTCAGTTTGTCTTGACAATTCTTAAAACACTATTTTTTACATTTTACAGATCCGCCAAAACATTGAGTTTGTATGGGAAATGTATGCAGACGATGTCTTCAAAACATCCTGCACAGAAAAGAAATACCTGAACATGTGGAAAATCCATTTAAGTCCTCAACATGCAATTCGGTGATTGATTAGTCTTAGCACACATGAGTCAATTGGCCCTGAGATGCAGTCTGCAAACTAACGACATGCTCTTGCCTACACAATAGTTTAGGATGTGTGTTTGAATAGTGTCTCGGCAGCGCAGCGTGGAAGAAGTCACTGAAAGGCTTTAGTCATTGGATAATGATTTTAGCATCAGTACTGTGATTGCATTCCTGTTTCAGACAGAGGAAATGAAAAGCCAGCAGGGACACATTCCATAAAGTTAGTCAAAGACACGGCATAGAACTGAGTCCACGCAGAGCGTGTTTACAGTGTGTTTCAAAGACGTGAAAGACTATTTCCAACCCAGAATGTCTCCAATATCCACAGCGTTGGAATAATTTGCTTTTGATGTCATTATTTTTGCAGTAAAACAATTAAATGTTATTTTTAGACACCACTGGTTATTATTCAAGGATCAGCCACAAAATCAAATTAGCAATAGCTTATTATATATTCTGCATTTAAAGACCTAACAAGACTCTGAACCTCATTGTGCCTTTGGTTCTTATCTCTGGTGGAATGTAGATAATCCTAATAAATGAGTCGGGCTTCACACAGAGAAATATGAAGCCTGCCAGTAAATCCTGAATTTATTATATTTGAGAGTCCTGGTAACAGCTGAGCTGGGTGAGGTTCAAAATATTTGATTTGAATTCAACAGCAGATCATAGTGCCGAAAATCCCACACGAGCAGTGTGGGGCTGCACATTTGTGCTACCTTCTTAAAAGAATAAATGTTGCCCATACAGATGGAAATACTGGATTTACATGCTAATAGCTTATGATTATGTTCTCTTCATTGAGAGGCTGTAAAAGCGCGGATGATATTCTATCACCTTTTTGCAGGAAGAAGGAGAAATATGTATCTGCAATGAAACTATAGCATTTCAGCACAGCAGGAAATCCTCCTCTCTAACTTTTATTGCACAGACTAAGCCAAGTATAACAGCCAAGTATAACAGCCAAGTATACATCGATGCATTTTCTATTTTTGTGAATGCCACACAAATCCATGCCATCGTTCCTCCTCTGACCACCCTGGGAGTTGTTGTGTGACTACTGAGTACATGAACATGGGGGTAATAACACACAGATGAGCTGCTGGCGGAAGAATCAGGTTATCTGCTGAAGGCAGCAACAGGTAGAAAGTGTGCCATCGAGATGAAAAATTAGCCTCTAGGAAGGAAAAGCTGGCCTTTTGAAAGCAGCAGCCCACAGATGCCTGCTGCATTTTGAGTCAAAATCCACTGATGCTGTGACCTCCAAAAGGCTGTTTACTCGAGCACAGTTCCATTTTCACAGATAATTCAAGTGTGCTGCTCTTTCTGACTCCCGTTTTATTCTAATGTTTCAGCCTGTTGCACTCCAGGATGTGAAGGACAATATTTCTTGTCAGCTGCTCCTTCCTTTTGACATCAGCAGCTTTCAAGTCAAATCCATTTGTATACCTTGGTTTATGGGTCTGAGTGGTCTTTCAAATATTGATGATGAGACTTTTGTAAACACTTTGGACAGTTGTGTCACGTAGTTGTGCAACCTGAAATTTTTATGTCCAAATGAGGTTTATTTACCTTAGGAAGGCTTTATCTTTAGCACCATTTCTGAACAATTCCACAACTTAAGAGTAGCAGTGTACTGTTTTAGTCTTGTATTTTATTTCATTAAAGCTTCTGGAGATTCCGGGTGCCAAAGTGTTGTGGAGACGGGTGTCAGTCAGTTTGCCTGGCCAAAGGATTGTAATGCCTCTTAAATACAAAGTTCCATGTTATCTGGGGCTGTCAGTGTTTCAGCTGTTACATAAAGTGCTGCCAACGCTGCATAATGAGCCACATTTGAATCATTTTGTGTTGACAATGAGTGCAGTGTGGCTTCGATTGGATTTATATTATATAGTCATGCTAAAATATGAATGAATGAATACAAATAAATAAATATACAGACAACAAAGTGAACTTATCACTAATCTGCTGGTGACTGGCATTTTTTAAAATAAATATATACAAATTAAAAGACAGTTTAGTTGGTATTTCAAGTATGTTCAGAATTACAAAGTGGATCTTTTCTGTCAGTTCTTTGTAGTGATTTGATTCAGTTTTTTAAAAAACGTACACCATTATTTTAAGAGGGTGATGATATTAAATATATCATAAAAAATGGTGTATCCTTTGTAGACACAATGAACAGAGGGAAAAGAAAAAGAAAATGAAAAATATAAAATTCCTTTAAATTATAGTAATAATTACAGTTTTCCAGTCAAATGAAAACCATCTTGTAACATAAATTATGTAGTCTGAGTATTCCTTGTACGTGCACTGGTTTCTTTACAGATTTCCGAGGTCGTCGCATTCATTTTCACAGTAGACAGAGAAACTACCTGGATGTTGTATCTTTTCCTACCCTGCTCCTGGGCAGCTCTGTTCGACATGCAGGAGGAAAGTCTGGTAAATGCCTGAGCTAGAAAATCAAATAAATCCACTCAGCAGGTTGTAACTCATGGCACTGTACCAACTGATGAGACAAAGTACCCGGTTCACTGAACATCTGAAACACATTTCCCTGGTGGATCAGTGCATTCTGTCGGTCATGTGAATTGTACATAAATCTGTTTGATTCTTTTTTTCACCTCCTGCATCATTTTTTAGTTATTTCTTACACCCTTTGTTAACGGAAGAAGTAGATCTTGAAGCGTGGCTGATGGTCAAGAGACTAATGAGGTTTCTGCTCAACATTGTATGTGTGTAAAAGTGTCAACTGACATTTCCTCTGCATTTGCTGATGGTGAACAGATTTCACATCCATTTGGTGGATGTAGAGGCCTTCACCGAGTATAAAGGAGGGCCAAGGGACAAACGCCAGCGGGGGCGATGCTCCATTTGTAGCCTAGAGGGTATTTCTTCCTCCAGGTTGTGACCTGGTTCATGTCAGAAGAGAAGATGCAGACAGTCAGACACAGCCGAGTCCAGATTCAGAGGCATGTTCACAGGAATTTCTTTTCAAAAATATATTTATATATCATTAGTATTCATGTGCCCCACCTCTAAGATCAGGGAGGTAGTGTGATGTAAATTTGATAATTAATAATCAATTGATATTATGCTCCAATACCTGTCCCAGTTTCCTGTACTTTTTAATAGGGTGGTCGTCAAAAGAACCTTGTCGACTTGTTGTGACAAGTGAGTCAATTGTTCAGTTAGATCTATTAACAGGCATTTTGGGGACCTAAATGATTAAAATGATGTTGTGAGTGTAGATGAGTCATAATTTGATGCATCTCTGATTTATATATTTATTGATAACAACAGAAGCGGTGGGTGCTTAATCCAATTCGGAAGAATCACTGAATCCGAACTGAATTTTAGAGAAATCACGTAAGAAGAAGCCTGAGAATGTTAAAAATATTTATGCGGCTTGGGAATAAACCCACTATGATTTTATAAATGAGATGGTTTAATGCGATGATGACCAGCAAGTTTGTTGTGGACAGGAAGAAACGAGACAGGTCTACTGGGATGTAATGAAACAAATAAGCATGGTACTTTAGAAAATTTAGACGTTGAAAACATCAGGCCCAGTGGGTCTGATTATCTGAAAACGTACGCTGCTGCTTTGTCCTTTAAAGACAAATCTGCCTCCAGATCATGCATCTGCCTCAACACAGTACCATACACCTTTTTTTTAGTTGCAGCAAATATTGTTTCATTAATATTTAGCCAACAAACCCTGAAGAGATTCCAGACATCCAGATTCCAGATGTATTATTTTCTATGTTTTTGGTTTAAATGACCATAACCTGACTTACTTTAAAGGGACAATATGTCAGCACCAGAAGACACTCGCACTGGTCCATCTTGTCATTTCTGCTCAAGAGGAGATAGTGAATCACAGCTCTAGCAGAGCCGATGGAACCAACCATCGTTCCCCAAAGCTTTTAATCTGGTGGTATCGATGGCGGAGCAGCAGCATGGGTTTGTCATCCTGCAGGAAACTCATTCCAGCCAAAGCTTGTGAATGCTGGACTGGTATTCTGATGTCTGATGTCTGATCATTGTCTTGTTTTCTTAAAGGAGTTTGGTGGTAGTTATTAGCTATAGCTTACACAGAGATGACCAAAAACTACCAGGTAATGTTGGTAACAAGAGAGGCCTAAATGTCGCATCAGTGAACTCACTGTATTGTGGCGCCAAGAGATGTCAGCGTGTGTGTATGTGTGACTAAATCCTACTGTGACGCAACAGGTTGCAGCTTGATATTCAGCTGTAAGCAGTAAAACACAAGGAACGCAAGGATTCTCTGTATTCTTTGTCCTTTGTCTAGAGAAACGCTGCACATCAAGAGTGGTTCATGTAGTTTCTCTCTGAAATAAGGGCAGCACCACCACCCACATTTAAAAAAAAAACAAAAACAAAAAAAACCCTCCCCTCCAAGGAAAATGCTGAAAGTGTGAGTGTTGAACATGTGGCTTTTAAAAAGCGATGTGGTTTTATTTGTGGGAGCGTTGAGAGCTCTCCGTTTGGCCTGAAGCCCGCTGATCAGGAGTTTGACTGGGACTGGGTGAACGATGACAGTGTGAAGATGACGCATATATTCCTGAGTGCGGTTTCAGTTAGCAGCCAGCACGATGGCCTCCGTTACACCAGCTCTGTGGAGATTGTACATTATGTACATATACATGTGTGTGTGTGCGTGTGTGTGTGTGTGTGCATGTCTGTTAGATCTTCTTTTACTGCATCTTCGGTCATCTGCATCTTTTCCAAGAGCAGCTGGGAAACACGTCTTTCCTTCGCTGTTAGCAAAGTGACACACTGGCCTGAAAGCGTTTCCAAGCTACCACATTCCATCACATAAAGGTTTGATTTATACCAAAACTACATGACTTTTTTTCCTCCAGTGTTTTGTGGTGGAGGCACGTCATTTGTCAGAGAAAGCCGTTGTGTGCGCTAGCTAACCGCAGTGGTCATATTTAATGAGTCCACGACGCTGTATGATTGCTCAGTCCGTCCGTCTGTTCACGGGCATGTCTGGTTTACAGCCGCTGGTGAGACGCCGCGCTTTGAGTCATGCTGCCTTTCAAGAGGAGATGTAAATATGGCAGGTATCTGGCGAGGAGAAGTGCAGACCATCCATACACATCTGCATCTGTAAATAAATGTACGCAGAGAGCAGGCGACCTCATCTTAACTCTCCCAGTTTGAACGCTTCCCTCACTGCTCCGACTGGAGTTTTTACAGAAGTGAAGAAACAAAGCATATCTGCGTCTCTTTATGTCTAATCATTGAAATACTCCGTACATCTGTGAGCGCTCACACTATTAATTGCTGCAGACAGAAGTGAAACCAAGACTTCTTTCCAATACAAAAAATAATTACTTTTCCCAGCTCTCAGGCAGTAATTGGTTACTACTCTTTTATCTTATCTGTGTGCACATAATTATCACACTCATCTTATTAGATTATTTCATGCATAATAAATGAAGTCAGACTGAGTGGGGGGTAATTAGCATGTTAGGATATGTGCCGCGATCAGAAGGACATATACCAATATATCCTGAGGATTCTCGTGCCGAGATGTTTACGAAAAATCTGATTCTAAAAAAAAAAAAGAAAAAAAAAGGGTTTTCATGTCACTTGAATGTTTCTCTGTATGTGTTCAGGCGTTTGTGACTCAGTGACGGCGTGTTATCAAAGACAGATCGCCATACTTGACTTTGGCAGCTGTCTGCTGCAGAGATCTTGTCCGGTCCACTTGACAGATGTGAATCTCTTCAGTTTGAACTCGCCGCTTCAGTCAGAGGGCTTCGACATACAGTGTTCATTGTTCTTTGAACCGTCCATGGGCTCAAGTTGTCCTTGAACTGTAAAAAAGGCAAACGTTTTGTGTTATTTTGCCAATAAACTGTGTCTTTTTCCTATTTTTCATCACCTAAATGGAAGATGTGGGGGTGTCACAGTCCAAGCAGGAGCTGTTAAGGATCGAGATCAGCAGCTCCTTCGATGCTAATGAGGTAACTACTATTCCAGCTGAACGCTGTCCTGCTTGGAGACACTTCTCCGGTAATTTGATGATGATGGAGGAGAACCAATAACGACCAAACTGTGATGTTTTGCCTGGATGTTTAGTGCCACTGAAAATATTTACACTTTTGAATGTGTAATAATAACCTGAGATGGAATTAATGGAATTAATGATGTAATTCAAATTAGATTTGAATGGAAAGATGAAAACGAAGCTGCTCTGATTTAAAACCATTTTAAAATTCATAAATGCTGATACATTACAGCACAAAAATCTTTTATACATTTCAAATTAAATTGAAATGTGTTTTGTTTTTCAAGAACAACATCTCTGATGCCAAACGTTTCAGTTGCCCTTTTTTTTTTTTTTGGCCGTGTGCAGATTCTGGCAGTGACACCTTCAGCTAAAGTGTGCCAACGCCTGTAAAACACACAGACAAGAGC
The DNA here is from genome assembly GCA_901007665.1 of Aeoliscus strigatus. NCBI lineage: Eukaryota > Metazoa > Chordata > Actinopteri > Syngnathiformes > Centriscidae > Aeoliscus > Aeoliscus strigatus. Next base: position 85,155 of record CAAKHB010007049.1, read on the forward strand.
TATTTTCAGCACGGAGATCTTTGAATTATCAGCAACTAGTTTGAGAGAACTATTTGACTTATTTACAGGATGTGATTAGAAACAGATGAAAAAAATGTGATTTGATTAAAATGTATATTGGATATTATAAAAAAATGGGACAGATGAAATGGGAAAAAATATTTAAAGAAAAGAACAAAGAAAGTTTTTAAACACCATGTCCCTCCAATGTAAAAATAACAGCAGAATGTTAATTCCTCCATATACAAAAGTACGTAGCCAAGGTGATGATGGAGGATGTCCATGGATGGGAAATTCCAGATAAAAACCGCACACACACACACACACAAACACACACACACACAAACAAAGGTTCAGCTCCAAAGGGTGCTGATGACTGAGCTGCTAAAAGTGAGTTCTCAACAGCTGCCAAGTCAGCATGCGAGTGCATTGGGATCAGGCTGGAGGTGATGCCTTGACATGTGTGCTCCGACATGACAAAGCTCTCTGGGGAGGACAGAACGCTTTCCACCCGTCCGCCCTGTAAACCGCTTTACTCCGGTCAAGGTCTCAATACCCCTGAAGTATGTATGTGCTCGTCTCCCTGCCTGTAGCGCTTTGGCATCACTACAGTGATGAAAACGGCCGTTTGGAACATGATACACTGGCTGTGGATCCAGTTTGCTTTCGGAGGCGTAAAAGAAAAAGCGTTTCATCAGCACCGTGCTAAATAGTACTGTAATGTTTGGGGTGATTGTGCTATTTAATCAGGTTGATTATAAGTGACAGTCAGCAGTAGGAATGAGCTGTGGGTCTCTAGCTCTCATTGTTGTGAGAGGTGGTTCTCTCCCTCACAGTCTCACCAGGAGGGAAGAGTTTGTAACGGGAATTCCTCCCCGTCTTTCCTGCACCAGCCCCGACTTCCGTCTTCTGTGTTACGCACAGACAATGGGAGGACATTTATGAAGTCGACATTGTGTTTTCTTTCTTGTTCCTTCGGCCTCTATCAAATCAACTCTCCTCATTCTTTGCAAAGCAAAGTACAAAGCCTGCATGCTCTTTGTACACAACCTGGTCTCACCAATGTCATTCCTCCTTTGTGTCTTTTTCATCATCGGACAGAATCTGCAGAACCTTTTATGTTTGTTTTTGGTCTAAAACATAAAGCCATCATATAGCTACATTTGATCTGGTTGCCTGGTTGTCACACATTATTGTACAGTATTGATTTATGATGGATAAAATGTCAATCCTCCCGTAGTTTGACACAGGGGGTCAGTCTCCTCTCTGGACAGAGAGACTAGTTTTTTTCATCCTCCTCTCAATCAGGCGCCATCACTGCACTCTGTCATCATGGCAGCTATTAACCTGCCAAAAGAGTTGATATATTTCATGACTGCACATCATCTTTTCCAATGTCATTCTGAGGGACTTTATTTTAGTTGCACTGAAAAATTCCCAGTGTGAGAGATTCTAAGCTTGAAACCCTGAAACTATTTTGAAAACAATTTGGCCTGTGAGGTTTGTGTTGATTCCTGTCGTGTTGAATGACGTATGCGCAGTAGCTTGTATTGGCGTTGTGTTTCAGTTAATAGTTGAAATGCAGTGAGTTTACCGCAAACATATCAAACACAGCAGGTCACATAAGAGCCTAAACTTTGTCTCAGAGTTCCAAATTCTCAAAATTCCAAATGTGTCCATGTCCAGAGTTCTCCATCACCGTAAGAAAAGATCTTAATAACATCTTGAAAACTGACCAGATAGAACTGAACAGCAGAAACGACTGATAAAGGTCTAGTCCGGCTATCTGAAACAACTTGTCCACGGCCGTACTCCCTCTAAGATGAGCTGCACGTATCACACAGTGGTTTTAGAATCCAGCAGCGTGACGATAGCAAGCCGCTTTCCACCACCATCAGTATCACGTATGTTTGTTCAGATACACTTTGTTGTGTAGTCAGTGGATTCGGCTGCTCGACAAAAACACAGCCCTGTAGTTAAGTTCTGAAAATGGATTTGTAGAAAACATCCACCGCTACATTGATTTATTATTCATTTATTTGACAGTACTTTATTGGCGGTAATTGTTGTTTTTTTCTGCATGGAATTGAGCAGTACAGAATATATTTGTCAGTTCGAGAACATCCAGTTTGTGATGCGTATTGTACAGATATGCAGATGATATGTGATATATATGTTAAGAAGAACATACATCAGAGAAACTAGAGAATGTGGGATTTTGATTGTTCATTGTTTCATTGTAGATCTGTCAATTTTTCACTGTCAGATACTGGTTTGTGTGTGGTGGGCATGTCCAAAATTTTACTCATCAAATAACATGTAAAGGGGAGGAAAGCACAGAAATACCACATCATCATTCAATTACTACAATTTAAACCGGTGCTCAAACTGTAAAGAATGAGAATTTTTTTTTTCTAATTTAAATCCACTTGAACTGAGGATAAAAGATGTTTGTGAGGAGGATGAGGTTAAGCCTAAGAATAGGAGCAGATGGTTTTTAATATATTTTATATTTAGCAAAAAATATTTATATGCTGAAATAAATTCAGTTGTTGCTATCAGAGGCCAGCAGTTGTTCATCAGCGTTATTTATTTATTTGTGTTATTTATTGTTGAAGCCGTAGGAATCGTTTAGGTGTTAATGAATTGTTGACTAAATGAATGGATGAATACTAAATGTGTAAAGCAACAAAAGGCTGTGGGAACATACAGCATGAGTGTGTTCCACCGCACTAGTTTACAGCTCATATGTGCTATCGTTGGCCACTCACCAGACTTTTATTGCTCTTTGGACGTTGAGCTAAAAATTAGTAACTTTACAGAGTGAGAAACATGCTACACTGGAAATTGTTCTTGATTTTTTTCCTGGACAGGATTTAATGTAGTGGCTGAAAAGTAGATGAACTGAGAAAAGGACCACAGTAAGAAACAACAGTGTGCAAACCTTTAAAAAAATGTTTGGATAAGGAATAAGGGATGTAAAGAACTGTATTCATTATTTTACGGAATAAGAGCTATACTTTTGTACTTTTTCCCTTTCCAAGCCAAAGCATCTTAATATTTCTGACCATGTTTCCAACTATTCTTTTCCTCCTGTAAGCATGTGTGTGTTTTGTCTCTGAACAGACAGTTTAGCAGAAAGTTGTCATTTGAAGAAGAAGTAAAGAATAAAAGTCGCCAGGCAGTGTAGAAAACATACATGCAAAATAAACGGTTGTATGAGAGTTAATTGAAGTAAAAATACATTCAGTTTAATAACTGAAAATACTGTGTTTCCATGGTAATTTGAGCATATTGGAGATGATGATAAAAATGATCACATTTGTAAAGTCACTTTCAGTTAAAACATACAAGCATTTCTCTTGGCTCTCGTGACGTCGTTTGCTTCCAGAAGAATCTGCCGGTGCTGCTGATGAGTGGAGCGTCCTCTGCAGCAGGTCCTCACCAAAAGCACAGACTGGAGGAAATTAGACTGGCCTCCTTTTGTTTGCTCAATCCATTCTGACTCATCACGACAAGGGTATTT